>MU227639.1:7808313-7840399 GCA_018584345.1 Thuja plicata
ACGTGCCCTTTTCTGTTTACAGCGACCTCGCGACATACCTTAATCGCTTAGTCGGAAGGACTTTTTCCCTGGGGCACTTTTATTACGAGACTACGCGACCACCGTTAGATCTTTTCATCTTTTCATCACACGGTTGTCTTTTAATCGCCTTATAATTTCACATACCCTTAAAAAATCAAGAGACTTCCCGACTGAGGGCAATATACCTTTAGTCTTGTTATCGCGTGATCCATTTCCTTTATCAAGCGATCAGGCGACAACCACTAGCCATATGACAGATGTCATCTTTTCTTTCGTCCTTTTTATACATTCTGGAAACTAAGTCATCACTCCTGATCTAGCGACATCCCGACTGAAGGAAAACACTTAACATGAAATAGTTAGTCGCTGAGTCGGGAATGTTATCTTCTAACTGTCAACTTATCACGAGACCACGCGACTGAAGCAAAGCTTTAACTGTTTGAATGTCCTGATCCAGCGACCATGCGACATGAAGTAGGCGCAAGGTCAGGAGACATTTCTTTGACCTGTTGACTCTTCTCGCGATCACCCGACTGAAGGTGGGTCCCGTTCATTTTAAAGCTCATAACATGATATCAAGCGACAACCCGACTAAAGAGAGATCGCTAAGTCTCAAGACATAGATGGAATATTCTGTTTCTTCAAGAGACTACGCGACATAAAGGAAAAACTAAGTCGGGAGAGGTATTGGCATATTCATTTCTGGTTATGCAATCAAGCGACCTAGTTTAAAAACACATGTCTTAAGTGACTGAAAAAGGTAATGACAAAATAGAAGACATGGCTAAGGGTTTAAAATGCATTGTTTAACATTAGGCTTTTAGGGTTTTAGCAGGGTTTTGACAATTTGGCAAGGAATAGGTATGAAAACCTGAAAATTTTTAGAGGGAAAGGCAAGGAACCAGACACATCAGCAAAAACACGAAATACAACCAACACAACCATATAGAGCAGTTGGATTGTAGCAATGATTTGGGGAGTATGATGTTGACTCATGGAAAGATAAGTTAGATTATGATTGTGGATAATCTATATTTTGGTTATATAAGAGCGCCAACTTTGTATTTTCTCTTTGCACTTTTAATTATATTTTGTATTGAGAGACGAATGTGTAATATTGGTTAAGTGAGCCGGCTTGGTAATAAGAAAGGTATATATATGAAGAATTTTTGTAAAGAAAAGATATATGGGAGATTGATGAGAGAATATATGTGTATGTGTGAATGGTAGAGCAGAGGATGACAGAGATCATTAGAGAACTATGACTGGAACCATCTAAGCATTGAAGATGTTTTTTTTTGTTCATTTTTGAAGAACACTTTGTAACAGAAGTTTTGTTGTAAGAGTTGTTAGCTCAGTTGGCCCCTATTAGGGTGTTGTATACCTTTAATAGGGTTGTTATTCCTTTAACAAGGAAATGTACTATGTAATATTCAGCTCCTAACAGGGCTAGGTCTCCTAACAGGGACATTATACTTTAGTGCATGCTTGTGGGTACCATCCCCACCGGGATTTTCCCTTGGCCAGGGTTTCCTTGACAAAAAATAATGGTGTTATGAGTTCTGCGTTATTTGTTTATGTTATTTTCACTTCAGCAAGTTTATGGTTATTGTGGAATTGGTTTAAAGTTTATTTTAAGTGTTGTAATATTGATTAACCCCCCTCTCAGTATTACTTAATCCTAACAATTGGTATCATAGCTTTTGGACCTTGGCAAGAAAGTTTAACAGCTTAAGGGAGATCAGAATGGATTCAAATAATTTGCATGAGAACTTTGAAGCTGCACTTGAAGACCTTGATAAAGAAAAACAAGAAATTGGTGACTTGAGATTCAAATTATTTGCAAAGGCCAAAATGAAGGCCATGCTAAAATTTGGTGGAAAGAAGTTAGCTGGAGATGAATAGAAGAGAGAAGGAGAAGATAACAAGATGGGAACAGATGGTGGACAAATTGAAGAGGCAATTTATTCCTCTTGACTATGAGCTTGATTTTCTGAAGAAAATGAAAGGGTTGAAGAAATCAATAAAATTTGTTCAAGAATGTAAAGAAGAGTTCTATAGAGTCCTTATTAGAGTGAGTCATTCTAAAGCTAACAATGAGATGGTTATCCATTATATACATGGATTGAAGCCTACTATCCAAGAAGAGTTGATAATTGTAATAATGTCTACAATTGAAGATGCATATCAATTTTTTGTGAAGGTAGAAGAAAAACTAAACAAGAAGGTTGAGAATAAGCACATTGAGAGAGGTCATGGTGGAAATATTGGTGGATGATCTTATGGAGGCAAAAATGAAGACCAAAAGAGGAATGATGAATTTAGTAACAATTAGAATAAGAGGGGAAATAATTCATATCGTCCTCATGATCAAAATGTTGGTGATCAAAGAGGAAGAGGAAGAGGAAGAGGACTAGGAAGAGGAGGTTTTCGTGGAACATGTTTCCAATGTAGAGAAGAAGACATAGAGCCTATGAGTGTCTGCAACATCACAGAAGAAAAAATAGGAGACCAGAGGGAAATGCATGAGATGCACATGTAGATGAGGATGCTAAGTATTCACATTCTGAAGATGCTGAAAGGGGAGAGGTTCTTTTCACCAAAAGAGCCTTGCTAAATGATGAGAATGAACCAACACAAAGGAAGATTTTTTTTTGCACAAGATGTAAGTGTAATGGAAAAAATTTCAATATCATTATCAATGGTGGTGGTACTGATAACCTTGTTTAAGAGGAAATGGTGAATAAGTTGAAGTTAGACATGAGGCGTCTAAATCTTTATCGGATTTCTTGGTTACGAAAGGACCAAAAAGCATTAGTTAATGAACAATGTCTAGTAAAGTTCAAAATTGGAAACTATCTATAGATACCCTAAAATGGATAGACTTGCGACTTGACATTAAAATCACTAATTTTCATCTACTAATTAATGGTTTTTTAATCGTTAATTAATCATCTATTTTCTTCTAAATTTATTTCATCTATTAATTAATGGTTTTTTAATCGTTAATTAATCATCTATTTTCTTCTAAATTTATTCCCCAAATCATCTAATCAAATTCCCAAAATTAATTAAATAACTAATTTTATTTAATTAATTAACCTTAATTGATTAATTACCAATAATTAATTAATTAAATTAAATTTCCAATAGTTTAAATTGAAATATTTAAACTTACTAATTAAATTCTTCCAATTAAATTAATTCAATTTCATTTAATAAAGCAATTCTAAATAAAAAAGAATTCAATTATCTCACATGTTGAAAACTTTAATTACATAAATGAATTAAATATTCATTTATTTTCAAAGAGATCATCCTTAATCAGATCACATGGGTTACTCCACCCATCTCTCCAGTTCACATGGGTTACTCCACCCATCTCTCTAGTTCACATGGGTAACTCCACCCACCTCTTCAGTTCTAAAAGGTAACTCACAATTAGCTCTTCAGTCAACCAAACTCTATCTCCTCTCTCTTAGTTGAAGAGGTGGAGTTTACTGATGGCCTCTCCAGTTCCCTTTAATCACAACCATTCATCTCTCTATCTTTGGGATTAATCTCAACCATTCATATCATCCTCCATTCCTATTTAATAAACCCTTCATACCCATTTGAATGATCCTAGATTTCAAGCTTACGTGCGCCATTACTTTGTCAGATTGGTTCAAGCATCAATCCTTCTTGCGATCATACATCTAGGATTTCAAGCTCACATGCGCCATTACTCTATTAGATTTGTTCTAGAATTCAACCCATCTTGCGATCACACACACATTTCAATTATCAAATTATCGACACTTCTCAAGTCATAGACGATGCCCACACTAATACTGAGCATCAAAAACAACATTTTGGAAGGAGTAGAGAGAGAAAATAGAAGCTTCAAGTACTTTGGGGTTTGCAATCATTTTTTTTCCTTTCTTTTCTTGTACATTATATTGGTTACGTTTAAGTATTTGTTATTAGTATTTTTGTTTTTTTTTCCCCATTGCAAACCGATGCTACTAACCCTCGTCGTTGGAAAGCGAAGGAACCAAGAATCCGAATAGGTGTACACTATCATGATGAGATATTATGCCTATGTATGTTTTCATATGTTATTAGGGAGACAATGAAAATTTTATTATCATGCAATACATGATGGGTATGCAAATACATATTCTTTAACAAATGATGGAGTCTGACACAAGCTGTAGACATTGAAGAAAATAGAGGAAACAGTATTCAGTAGTGCAAGAATATGTTTAGTGGATGGAAGGAAATTTCTAGAAGGCATGAAGCATGAACATATGTGTTTTTTTTTTAATTCCAAAAGTTGATGAAGTGGAAGTATAAGATGTACATGTGCAAGTTGCAAATCAGTTGGAGAATTTTTTAGGAATATATTATATTTGATAATGTACTTGATGGACTACCGCCAGTAAGAAATATAAGTCATCAAATTGACCTAATTCTTGGAGCTATAATTATAAAAAAGGAAACTCATAGGATGGCTCTTGTTGGTACTCTCAAATTTTGGAGAAATTTGGAGTGACTAATTAAATATTTCTCTAAGGTAAGGTAAATACCCCCAAAAAAAGCTTGTGGAGAAGGCCTACTTTGAATGTGTGCAAAAAGAGACTTGATGTTTTCTCTAAGAAACCACTTGGAGAGTGTGTTTATCACCTATCATTTAGAAAATGAAATGGGTTTCAGCTCTCAATTTTCAGTTTTGATATGTTTTGGAGATAGCCATTTGGAGGTGTTTACTTAAATCAGTATTTTGCACATTTCCCAGTTTTATCAACTGGCTCACTTTGACTATTTTTATCTTTTACCAGATTGATAGGAATGACATTATGGAATATTCCAAGATTTTGTAGACATGAAATTGAATCTCTTTTCCCATTTTCACATCCCTGAGAGTTGGAGTGATAAGTTTCCCATATCTTTTCTATTTTCATTTTATTTTGGTTTCCTGAATGTGAAAATGCAGAAGTCTAAGTGTCTTACTTTCAGGTCTTACAAGTTGTACCCAAGTGAATTCCCTAAAGAATTTATTGTTCCCCTACATTGAAAACCTAGAAGTGTACTTCCTTGGAAATTTCTAGACCCTAGTAAATCTGTTTGACCACTTTGCCTAGCCCTTTCCACATCCAGTTTCTGCATTATTACTGTGTTTGAGTTTAAAAGGTATTGAAGAGCTGACTTTGAAGGATGATACCAATTAACCAGTTAACCATCAGGATAAGAAAATTGAAGATTCATTTTCCTTATGTGAAATTAAATCCATGTCCAAGGTTCGAGATTATAAGGGTCTCATCTGATAAGTTTTTGAAATTAGAATTAAAGGTGTTTTATGTAGTTTCCCAGTATGTGCAGAATTAATTTTTTAGAATAGTCATCTTCAGAGGTTTGTAACTTTTTATCAGATGACTATTTTGAGATGGGGATCATTTATTTGCACTCCTTGTATGAAAATATTCTATTGCGGTCAATGGTGGAGCCTCAAAACATGATTTCCTATTTTTGCAAAGGCTAATCCATTTGCAATTTATGTTGTTTTGACTATAGCGCTTGCACTGTGTCCCAGAATCACCATGTTTGATTAGTTACATCTTGCACATGGGGTTGAACCGGTTCAAACCCTTTTGAATGCATACTTAAATTGTGTTTGATTGAATCATTTTTCCAAGTTTTGGGGTCCCTCGATGCAATTCAGTCAGTTTTTAAGGCCAGATGTTGTTTATGTTGTCAGTTTGCAAAAATGTTAAGAATGGTTTGAAATGTTCGCCAGTTCAATGTCTTGTGATTTGAGAGCATAGTAGACTATATTTTAGTACATTAAAGAATGTGGAAGCATATCTGAGGCATATGAACTTTTTGACAGAAGACAAAGGAGTAATGCGAAGTGTGGAATTTAAAGTCATTGAAACGTATCCTGGTGAATATTGTATTGTTCCTCTAGACACTGAAATTTTGTGAAGTGGAGAATCCCTCAAATTGGGACAATGTTTTAAAGTTTTCAAAACTAGTATGCAATTGGAAAATACAATCCAAGAGATCAATGCAAGTGAGCGAAGGCTTATAAACCTTTAAACAAATGCAAATTTGAATGCAAACTTGAATGATGAATGTTTTAAAATAAAGGTAGCATTGAACAAGAGGATATAAATCCCATGCATTTAAGTGTAAAAAAAACTTAAAGCCTACACTAAGCATGGAAAATCCAGCGCATACATATGGAGGAGGCATTCCAAAAAACTCCAATGAAAATAACAATTGGACCAGGTGCTATGCTAGAGGAATAAACCAAGGCCTACATTGCATGCCAGAGGAGATGGCATTAAAAAAAAAATACATTCAAACATGCACCAAGAGGTTGGGATGAAAGGAAGAGCCTACACATATTTCTAAGCTGGAGTATGTGCTTTCAATTTGGGAGAGCCAACGCATTGATAGAGAGTGTAAAGACCCTGCGTAGGAGGAAGTAAATACAAAACATTAAAAGCTTTTAGTTCAAATTACAATTTTGACAGATGGAAGTCATGGAGGGAAAATCCAGGTAATGTATACGCTAGAAATAAGGGAAGGAGGTCTATGTTAAAAGGAATTTCAAGCATTGCAAATGGTAAGTGCAAAAAAAACCAAGACCATAATGTCTGTACAATGTAATGTTTTAAAAGGCTGCATTTTAAACGGTCAAAGACCAGTGCATGGTGTGAAAAACCAAGCCTTGTGGACTGTGAGGGTATTAGAAGGAGGTGCCACACCATCAACCAAGGAGCTACATAGTAAATGTATAGTCTGTGTAGGTGTTTTTGTTGTTGCAAAGGGTAAAAACATTTATCCCACATTCATTAGATGAGGGAATTTTGTAATGTTTTTATATGCAAGCAATCAGGCTATTGTTGGAATAAGAATCCAAGAGGCTCCTTGGCAGGCCCTGTGGCCAATGGCATGCAGGAGGTTGTGGGCCCCAAATTTTGGGCGCCAAAGCATAAAGGCTCTAAAAACATGAAAAATTCTAATCTCACATTGGTGGGGTGGAGAAAATTTGTAACCTTTAAATGGAACAACACACACATATTGTAATTTGAATAAGAGCATGAGGCTCTCGATGCTCATCCACATTTGGTGCCTTGAGAAGCATGCCCAATCTAACAGATACTAAATTTTACAGGTGAGGTGGTGATGACGTGGTAGCAGATGGACAAGTGGAAGCTTTTCGCGCACTCACGACAAAGAAGAAGGATCAGAGAAAATTCATGTGAGTGAGAGAGATGTTGACATGTGGAAGATGGTCACATAGTCGTGGAGTAGGCAGGCAATGTTATCGCATAGTCGTGCAGCAAGGTAGGTGGTTAGAAGATAGCCGATGAGTGTGCAACTAACCACTAGCGGTTACTCGCACACTTGTGGTTGTTAAGAGATGATAGCAGTTATTGTCACGAGTGTGTGACATAACCGCTAGTGGTTAGTTGCACAGTCCCAGAGGTCAAGAAGGGCCAGTCAGGTAGCTACACATGGTAGAATATGGTTAAGTCTGAACAGTCTATGTAGAGATATAGATAAAGTGCAGAATAAATTAATAATTGAGTATAGGATATAATTTAAAGTGCAGTATAACAAAGTACTTTGATTTATTCAAAATTTTGATAGATTTCATATTATTGAAGATAATGAAATATGTTTTCATGATATTTTTCCAGAGCAAGTGGAATCAATTTTTTGAGGATGATGATTGCAAATAAGAGGCAGTTGCAGAAGTAGGAGGAGATCATATTTCTTGAGAGAAAGAAGATATTTGTTAAGAAGACAGGTGTCAGTTAGGTTGAAGCTAGATTTTCCATTTTCTCTATATATTTCATCTTCTTAATTGTATATAGATGATGAAATTAACACTGATGGGCAGTTTTCCCAATTTTGGAGTCTTGTTTTTCAGAGTTCTTTGTCTTGTAAATATGTTGAATCAGATAGCAATTTAATGAAAAATAATGGAATCCATGTTCAATAATTATCGATGTCTTTGTGTCTTGTCTTGAAATCTTGTGTGTTAATCTGTAAGGAATTTTAATACACTAGTTATAAGGTAGTTGTGAATTTGTTTGTGAGTTTCTTTCAAGGAGGGAGTAAATCTTAGAGACAAATTCTGAAGGTTTAAGGTTTGTACATGAATTTGATGTCCAAGTGTTGGAGTGAAAAGAGTTATTTGTAAGGCACTTCATTCGGGTTTTGTATGTTTGGAGTTAGAGGGTTTTTTGTGGATGTATGTTTATTCAATTATGTTTCCCAATAGATAAGGTACTGGTCTTTTTCTGGTTATGCGGTCCTCATCATCAAATTTATAAAATTGAACAATATTTTCATTTATGTTTTAAGAGCTTTAAATGATTGTCAAATATAGTTTGATGGGTAGGAATCCATCCCATTATTCACTAAAAGAAGTGAATCTAATAGGTGCACCCACCTGAGCCTTTGAGCTCAAAGTGAAGGATGATTGTTTGATCCTCGTTAATTAGTCTTTTCCTTGATAGAATTAGGTAAAAGAGCTAACAAATCCAACAGAAAGTGAAGAGTTAAATAAACAAGTGCAAGATTTTTTGTAGAAAGGGTTGATTCGAGAGAGTTTGAGTCCATGTGTCATACCTACAGTATTAGAATCAAATAAAAATGGAGAATGAAGGATGTGCAAAGACTCTCAAACTATTAATAATATTAATATCAAATATAGGTTTCTCTTACCAAGGATGGATGACATTATGGACTATTTGAGTGGAGCCAAGTACTTCACAAAGATAGATTTGAAGAGTGGATATCACCAAATCTGAACTAGAGAAGGAGATGAATAGAAAATAACCTTCAAGAAAAGGGAGGTCTTGTATGAGTGGTTAGTCATGCCTTTTGGACTAACCAATGCACCAAGCACATTCACATGACTCATGAACAAGGTATTGAAAGATATTTTGAGTAAGTTTGTTATTTTTTACATGGATGATATTTTGATCTTTAGTAAGACATTGAAAGAGCATATGATGCATATTCGAAGGGTCCTTGAGAAATTAAGTGAAGAAACATTATTGATTAACTTGAATAAGTGCAATTTTGTGAAGAAGGAGTTAGTGTAACATGGATTTTTTGTCTAAAAAAATTGTCTTAAGATGGACCCAGAGAAAGTGAGGGCTATCCTTGAATGGCCTAATCCAAAGAGTGTAACTAAGGTGAGATATTTTTATGGACTAGATAACTTTTACAAAAAATTTATAAAAACTTGGCTAGCTTTTACAAAATGTTTATAAAAACTTTCAGTTGTATTTGTGGCCCCCTAACATAAACAATGAGAGGGGATATGAAAGAGTTTAAGTGGACTGCAGAAGAAACAAAGAGTTTTGATTTGTTGAGAAGAAAATTTATAGAGAAACATGTTTTGGCACTTCCATATTTTAATAAGGTATTCCTCTTAGTCCCAAAAGGAGGCAAGTACAATTGAGAGGGGGGCAGAGGTGAATCTATTGTACACACCTTATACTTTTAATTTCACTTTAGCCACTTAGATCTAAAAGATAAATAGTAATGCAAGATCTAAAACATATAACATAGAACACCAAGATTTGTTCTCGAGGAAACCTAGTTAATGGAAAACCCCAGTGGGATTCAAACCAACAAGATGAATGTACTCTACTAAAAGTAATGCCTAGTTAAGAGAAAACTAGAGAACAAAGGATGCACTAGCAACCACAGGCTTACAACCCAATCTAGAGGCTCACTGCCCAAAGCTCACTACTCACAATATAATCATAGATCTGGCCCTCAGTCAGGTTCACCAATCTATCTTCAATTATAATAGGGTATACATACAGTCCATTACAACCGAACTAACAAATAGTATCTCCAATGCCAATACAGTTCCAATGAAGTACAAACTCTTCCTTAAATGCCTAATATAAATATCAAAAATTCTCCTTACATTCACACATCTCTCTCACCACTCACAATTAAAAAATGATCTCTCATTTATACCGATTACAAAGAATAATCAACCACTGGGTCAGCTAAGACTTAGATAGGACCCAAATCTTGAACCATGAACACTATTGCATGTCGCCAAAGGAACATCAAGAATCACAATACATTACTCCATCAAGTCGGCTAGGACCTAAATGAAGAAATGCCAACATGCTACAAAAATAACAAATTTGATCACCTTAATCAATGCAGGCCACCAACACTATCATCACATGATCCAAGAACACCAAAAAGCTACATGAATACCATCCAAAACATTTACATCATCTTCAATATGAAATATTAACTCATCTTCATCTTTGATCAATAAGAATTCTAAAATACCAAACTCTACCACAACAAGAGATAGCTTGTCATATGTTGAATCATGAACAGCACTAGATGCAAATACAATGATAAGACAACATGTAACCACCAACTTTGTAACCTCTTAAACATAAAATCCAAGACATACCAAACCAAAGACTCATCCATTATACACAAGAACACTATAACATCAACAACCAACAAATCAATCATACCTCACTCAAACTATCATCCAGACTTGTATGAACCTCTATAGATCACCTAAAGACACCTTTGAATAGTACCTCACAATCTCAACTCAAGATCTTCAAAATATCACTTTAACAACTGAAATCCTCTTCACCAAACATATTGAACACAGTGTTTTAAACAACAATTAGTATGTTGACATCAATGGCAAAACATTAATGTCAACACACCCAAGTACCAAAATCTGGCATGCTCAACAATATTCTACTGATCTCCCCCTTTGGCATTGATGGCAACATGTGAATTGAAAAATTGATCAATGCATAAAGACATTAATATATCCACCTAATCACTCTGAAAGTATAGTCATAATATATCCACCTAATCAACTTGAATATCCAGTTTCAACACAATCTCTCCCAAGCATAATTACTTATATTTTTCACACAATCTCTCCCCCTTTGACGTCAATGGAAAAGGAAAAAATACATCATAAATAATTAAACTTGCCTCAAAAGGAACAAATAGGAAAATCTCAATACCAAACCATAATAACCATAAGACTGCTCCCCCTAAGGAGTAGTCCCCAAAATCATCAATCCCTTGAATGATATTCTGATAGATTTTCTAGACTGATGCCATATTCAACATCATTAGTTCTGATCAGGAGGGCCTATCATCCCAAGATTCTCCCTGATATACACAAATTTATCCTTCAACAAAGGCTTTGTAAAGATATACGCAATTTTTTCCTTAGTAGACACAAATTCTAGTTTCAATTCCTTTTCACTGGCTTTATCCCTCAAGACATAATACCTAATAGAAATATTCCTTGTCTTTGAATGTAACACAAGATTCTTTGAGATATTTATAGCACTAGAGTTATAACAGTAAATAATAATAGGTTCATCAATGTTTTTGATTAAGGTAAAAATAGGTTTTGAAAGGACCCTGAAACCTTTTACAAAAGACTACTAGAGATCAGCATCATAGGCCCATTACAAACATAGAAAGCCTACTATGAACAAAAAGTAGGACCCCGACAAACACCCAAGACCCAAAAAAGGAAAGTAAAGAACTGCCAAAAAAATGCACAGTTTCCAGCATAATTTCTAGCACAACTTCCAACAAAGTTTCTAGAATAGAAAAAATAAACTACATTATGCTTTGGTAGGATTCCTCTACCTCCTTCTTAATTTCTTCCATCTTTTTAATGGACTCCTTCAGCTCTTTCATCTCTTTAGGAATCTCTGGGACTTTCCTTTTGATGCCACTTCAAGTTCTTGACCCTGGGCCTGAGCTCCCTGTCTTGTCATCAATGGTAATTGTTGTATTTTCTAGTAGGCTTATTTCCAGGTAAGCATATAAAACTTTTAGGTTCTGAACAGAAACTTGAAGCCCTACATTATTGTGTTTGAGAATGATACTTATCATGTGCTCATTATGGCTGATTTTCTTTTTCATATCTTGCATCTTTTCTTTCACAAGAGCATTGACTCTAGCAGTCATCTCCTCGTCATTGTTGCTATTTTTAACCTTAATCAACAAGTCCTTCTCCATTTCATCAAGCTTGGATTTGAAGGGCTCCATAGATTCCTACATCTTAGTCAGGTTCTGCTTCATTGTCTTCATCTCCTCACTAAGCCCGTTCTCCATACTCGCCCTGTGGTCCTCTTTGCTTTGCTTTTAGGAATTATTTCATCAATATCAAATGCTACCATTTCAGGATCCATTCTTTGTTTCTTCTTATTCATGTTTTTATCCTTCAAGATCAGCTGCTCAATTTGATCCTCATTTCCCTTGTCATCATTCTTTTTCTCCTCCTTGTCATCTCCCTCTTTTTATTCTCCCTCTATTTCCATCTCTTGGTTCCCAACTTCATTACCCCTATTCTCATCATCATCAATCATAGGAATTTCCTCCTCGTTAGTCTAAGAATCCTCCTTACTCAGTTGATCATCTTTATCCCTAACCAGAGTCTCATCATTTGTCTCTTGAGCTTCCTCTTCAATCACAGGCATTTCCTCCTTTTCCTCTTTATGAGTCTCATCATCATTACCCTAACTATCTAGGCTTTGGTCATCAACCTCCTCCTTCCTTTCCAGATTTTCCTTCTTTTTGGTTCTTACCCTTTTCTTCAAACTTTGTTTTTTGTTTTCCAGCTTAGCTTGCCTAGCATTCCCTTTAACCCTTTTGGGGATAGGCTCTGGGATTTAATTTTGAGCATATTCTGAGATTAACAGAATAAGCCCCACATGGAGCACCGGGTTACTCTCTTTTTTCCTATGCTCCATAACACTATTATGCAGCGAGATCAAAAGATAAAAAGGAAATGAAACCTTTTTATTGTGCCTAAAATGATTTTCCAGAACAAAATGAAGATTATAAATTTTGGATTAGCGAACATCCAGTGCGAAATACTCGATCATCACTATAAGAATATCCTCCCAGTGAGAATTAATTTTTTTGATATCCATGTAATCCCCCATCCCTTTTCTCAAAAGGGCTTCTTCTTCAGCTTTTGAGAAGATTTTGAAGGCTTGAGTCCCAGCCCTTTTGTTGTCCCTGTAAAATTTCATGCCTTTGTAAGAAAGGCCCATGATTTATGAGATAACCCTCATAATCAAAGTAAAGGAATTTCCCCACATGTTTACCTTCCCGTTCTTCCATCCCTCTACAAATTTTTTTGTTATCTCCATATCCCATCCATGAAGCTTCTCTAGATACTCAAAAATGCCACCCTTCTTCATCCTCTTCCATACTTTCTTCTTTTGTTTCCACTTTGTACAATCCATCGGCTCCTCCCTCTTTAGACGACCCCCCATAATGCTCGATGAGTTTTGAAAATGTAGAAAATTAGAAGTCTGGAATGCAATACACTGAAAGGCGCTACTATTGTGATTATTCAATTTCAAAAAGCTCATTAAAACCCATAATCCATGTGGAGTCACAATCTTCATTAATCCCACATCCCTCAACTGATAGCTAACATGACATTTCATCATAAGTGATGGCCTCATCATTAATCATGTTTGTTAATCGAGCCTTCAATATGGTTAATCTTATCATACCTGATAAGACATACAATCTCCATATTGAGACCACTTCCCCTCTCCAAGATTGGATGACGTTAGTTTGAACACCCACATTAGCTAAGCCATCTGTTGGCTTATTACCTTCCCTAAAAACATGGGTTATATGATAATATTTAAAAAGGAGCATAAGTGATTTGATTTTTTCAATGATGTGGCTAATGGTCCATGAAGCTTCATGATTTCCCTGTATACGATTTATTATGTTAAGAGAGTCTCCCTCCAACCAAAAATTAGAAAGACCCATGTCTTTAGCCAACATAACAACATGAAAGGCTGCCATGCCTTCAGCTACATGATTAGTCTGAACTCCCAGAGGGGCAACAACGGCTCACATACAATTACCAGCAGAGTATCTTATAATACCTCCCACTCCAGCTTTTCCCAGATTCCCTTTGGCTTCCCCATCAAAATTACCTTTGACCCAACCACTCGGAGGAGAAACCCATCTAGTATTTTCCCTCAAGTTTAACTCATTATCTTTCTACTTTTGATAATTCATGTTAAGAATGTCATTTATACTCTGAGTGTTCTTACAAGGGGAATCACTAGGAAGCTGACTTTTAAAATTTTCCAGCAAACTTCTGCAAATACTGTTGGCCACAATTTGATAAGATGAGATTTTTTCTCTGAATATTATGTTGTTTATTTCCTTCCAGATTCTCCAAGTGAAGTGGGGTAGAACCATCCTCCAAAGGTCTTTGACTTCTTTACCATTAAGGGGGTAATGCCATTGTTTAACCATATCCTAGAAGTTATTAGATTTAACCCAATCCAAGTTGAAGAAATTGAAGACAAAGTTCCACACTTTACAAGTATAAGTACAATGAATCATAAGATGGTTACAGTTTTCAGCTTCAGAGCAGAAAAGAATACATCTGTTAGGCATACTAAAACCCCTTTTACAAAGATTGTTCACTGTAAGAATTTTATTCTGAACAAGGAGCCAAAAGAACATATTAATTTTAGGAATAAGTTTGTTATTCCATACCTGATAGCTAAAAGAGTGATCTTCCTTCAAGAAGAGAAGGGTGGAAGCAGAAGAGACAAAAAAAATTCCATTAGCCTCTGCATCCCATATCAAAGTGTCATGTTCATTTTCTCTAGCAAACCAGGGTGTAAGATACTTGTTGACCAAATTGATGGAAACATCAAAGGAGCTAAGGTCCACCCATTTATCATTGATCCATTAATCAGAAACATTCTCTCCAATTATTTCTTTACAGTCCAAAATCACTGGCATCCATTCCCAGTTCTCACTAAGAGCTTCTTCCTTCAAACATTTATCAGTCTAGAAGTTTATCTTCCTTCCATTTCCTACCTTCCATCTTATCCATTTTCTGATCAGGTCCCTTCCTTTCCTAATAATATTCCAAATGAAATAACCATTGATGTCCAAAGGGTTCCTTAGCACTTCCTCCAAAGAATTTAAATGATACTTTCTCTTAATGATGGCATTCCATTCCTTCTCCTCTTTAAAGATTGTCCAGCACTATTTTGCTAGCAAAGCCTTGTTAGTATTTTTAATACTTCTGATACCAAGCCCTCCCAACTTCTTAGATTTACACACCATCTCCCAGGCCACAAGACTTAACCTCTTCTTCTCTTCCACTCCTGACCAGAGAAATATTTTCTAAATTTTTTCAATCAAGTCTGCATACTTCTAAGGAATTTTATAGAGACTGAGTGCATAGACTGGAAGATTTTGGAGAGTAGATTTCAAAAGATGAACTTTTCCAGCTTGACTAAGAATATCTCCTTTCCATCCAGCTAGCTTATTGTGAAAATGGTCAAGGATACCATTCTAGAAGGAATCATCTAGTTTGTGGCATAGAGGGAGACCCAAATAGGTAGAGGGGAGATTCCCTATCTTGCAACCCAAATTTGAAGAGATCTTCCTTTGTCTTTCTTCAGGAGTATTACACAAAAAAGATAACTCTTCTCCAATTTAATTGATTGACCTAAGGCATTTTTATAAATGTTTAGGGCCTTTTTCATATTCCTTGCTTCCTTAAAAGAGGCTTCCCCCATCATAATTTTATCATCCACAACTTGTTCATGGGATCACTTATGCAGGGCAGAGGAAGGTTGGAGACCAGAAATCTGACCAGACAAGACCATACTATTGATGAATCTTGTGATACTTTTTGCCATTATAGCAAAGAGAATGGGAGAGATGGGATCACCTTGTCTTAGACCTCTTATAGGGTGGAATAAAATGGAAGAACCCCCATTAACAAGCACGAAAGAGGACACCATAGTCACCAATTGCACTATAATTCTTATCACATTTTTATCAAATCCAAAAGAACTTAGGATTTTTGATAGGAAAGACCAATCCACTCTGTCATAGGCTTTAGACAAGTCTAGTTTCATCAATAATCCCTATTTTTTAGAAGCATGAAGGGAATGAATATTCTCATGCACCACCATAATAGAGTCCATAATTTGTCTTCTAGGAACAAACCCATTATGTTGAGGAGAGATAAGATTAGGCAATAATCTCAAAATTATGGAGGTCATGACCTTTGAGATGATTTTATAAAGGGAGTTGCATAGACTTATAGGTCTAAAGCCATCAACCGTGTCTACTCTAGGATTTTTTGGAATGAGAGATATAAAAGTTGAATTCAGTTCCTTAAGGATTGATTTAGTTCCAAATAATTCTTTAACTACTGAACAGACATTTTTCCTGGCAATGCACCAGAACTGCTAGAAGAAAAACATCTAAAACCCATCCAGACCTGGAGATTTCTCTCCTTCAAAAGAAAAGATAGCCTTCTTAATTTCTATATCTGAGAGGATAGATTTTAGGAGTGCATTAGTAGAATGATCCAGTTTGCAAGGAATTGTGGCAAGTAATTTCCTTTGGTCTTCTAAGTTAAGATTATGATCTTTAGATAATAAAGATGCAAAATACCCCAACATTTCTTCCCTTATATCTTCTTCTTTGGTTATTTCACCATTAATAGTAGACAAGGAATGGATTTTGTTTATTGGCTTATATTTAAGAGCAGTGAGATGGAAGAATCTAGTATTCTTATCTCCTACTTTTAACCAAAGAGATCTGGATCTCTATCTCCAGAAATTCTCCTCTTTAGCTACGATATTGTGAAAGTTAGCAAGGGCAACATTCTCTTGAGTTCTCATATTTTCAGATAAACCAATCCTTTGAATTTCTGAGTAGATTTCTTTCAGTACCATTTGGATTTTATTTTTGGATTGGAAGATGTCTCCATAGATGTTCTTATTCCAACTTTTAACATTAGCTTTCACATTAGCCAATTTCTTCACCATTTTAAACCTAGTTGTTCCTTCCACATTAATATTCCACCAGTCCTTGATTTTATTTTCTAGGTTAGGATGATCTAGCCACATCTTCTCAAATTTAAAAGGAGAATTTATTTTTTGTGTGAAAGGAAGAACATTAAAGGAAATAGGGAAATGATCCGAGCCAATTCTGGTAAGGGAAGAAAGGGCACAAGAGAACTTAGTATACCATTCTGGATTAATCAACACCCTATCCAGCTTAACTTGAATGAGATCTGCTCCCACCCTATAATTAGACCAAGTATAGTTGATCCCTTCCAAATCTACATCCAAGAATCCTTCATTGATTATGAAGTCCATAAGATTGACTCTACTTTCCACTTGAGATAAATTTCCTCCCTTTTTATCTTCCTACTTAATGGGGTATTAAAGTCTCCCATTATGAGAAAGTTGTTATCCTCACTACCTTCCATCTGATCATGCAATTTATTCCAAAGATTAAGTATACTAGTTTTAGTGTTTGGAGCATAAACATTAATTAATGTCTAAGAGAAGTTGTCCTTTAAACTCTTGAAGTTAGCAGCAACGAAGTTTTTATCCTCTTTTAGGAGTTGGCAGTCAAAAAAAGATTGATTCCAGAAGATAGCCAATCCTCCAGACGCCCCTTTAGAGCTACTACCAAAAAAATTCCCATTTCTAAATAGCTTCAAATTCTCTATTTTATCTTTACTCATTTTATTTTCTTGGATCAAAAGAATATCAGGCTTTGAGTCTCTAACTAAGTTCCTAACAACATCTGGCTTATGAGGACCATTGAATCCTCGAATGTTCCATGAGATAATCTTCATTTAAGGATTGGGGAACAAACTTGATGGATAGTGAGTTGTTTTCCATCAGTAATATTCTATTTTTCTTCCTCTTCCCTTTGTGTTTTCTCTGATTTTCTTCATTTGTCTTGTTTTGGAGTCCCTATGTCTACTTTCTGTTGTCTTGTCGAGACTCTTGGTTTTTGACCTCCTGCCTTCTTACTTGATTTCCCCATGGAAGAACTCTCAGCTTTCTTTCCTGAGCTAAGGTTCATTTCAAAAGTAGAGTGGTTTCCATCAGGGGATTTTGAGCCTTTTTTACCTGATCCCTTCTTTGAGTGTCCCACAGTTGACCAATATTTTTCCTCTACTTCTTCCTCCTTCTTATGCTTCTCATTCTGATTTTGATCTGTTGGGGAATCTACTTTCCTTTCCCCTAAGGTTCATCAATGTTTATCCTTATATCCTTCAAAATTTTATTCATCCAAATAGCTTGATTATAGTTTATTGTAGCAACAACATACTCAACCTTAATAGTAGATTGAGAAATACAATCCCACTTCTTACTAGTCCAAGAAACTAGTCTCTTAGCCAAAAAGAATGCACCTCCACTAGTACTTTTTCTATCATCCACATTACCTTCCCAATATGGATTAGTATATGCTCATAGAGTAAATTCATTATTTTTTTCATACCATAATCCGTAGTCAACTGTACCCTTCAAGAATCTAAAAATTCTCTTGAGAACAACCATATGTGATTCCTTCAGTTCAGCTTGAAATCATGGACCAATTCTAACAACATTTGATATGTCTAGTCTGGAATGAGTTAGATATTGCAATCCTCTAATCAAATATCTTGATAATGTTTGATTAGCACAAGGGGAATCATCATTCTTAGTTAACTTGCAACCAGTAACCATAAGAGTTCCTACCGATTTTGAATCTTCCATACCAAATTTCTTCAATAATTATTTGACATACTTGGACTGTATAATACAAATTCATTTACCCAACTGTGTAATTTGCAATCCAAGAAAGAATTTCATCTCACCTATCATAGACATCCCAAATTATTTTTGAATTTCATTATAAAAACCTCTACTCAAATCATGATTACCACCAAATTTAATCTCATCAACAAATATTTCAACAATCAAGATATTATCATCAATTATTTTGAAATATAAGTTACTATCTACAATACCCTTGCTGAAACCGATCTTTATCAAATACTTGTGTAATATGGCATGCAAGGCTCTAGGAGCTTGCTTTAATCCATACAAATCTTTCTAAAATTTACAAACCATATCTCCTTCCTTGGTTAGAGTAAAACCATTGGGCTTCTTAATATAAACATCTTACTCTAGTTCACCATTTAAGAATGAAGACTTAAGATTCATGTGATAGACTTTAAATTTTCTGTAAGCTTCATATACAAGAATTAATATAATAACTTCAAGTCTAGCTACAAGAGAAAAGGTCTATGTAAATTCAATACATTCCACCTATGAATATCCTTTGCATACAAATCTTTCCTTTTTCCAAGCCACTTTACCATCTTCATTCAACTTTTTTCTAAAAACCCATTTAGTATCGATCACATTTTTGTCAGTAGTTCTAGGTGTTTGCCTACGATTGGGAATCACAACATGGAAATGAGAGTCATCATACTAGTGCTTCTTCCTCAGTGGAAGAACCAAAAGAAGAAGACATAAGAAAATGTCAACAAGATAAGATATTTCAAAAGATGATGCACATGCTTATGCAATTGGATAAGGAGAAGTGCTTTATGCACCTCACATCCTCGGGTGTTAAACTCCCAAATGACTTTGATGTTGAAGGACTCATTCAACAAGAAGAGATATCTCCTATTGCCATCCTCAAAAAGAAACTCCAAGACATGAGATGTGAGATAAGAAATCTAAAGAATGCAAATGAACAACCAACTAGTAAATATACTTTGGAATCAGCTCTAGGCTTGATTGAACGAAGACTGATAGAAGAGTTTGAGCATTTAGCTTGATGTGAAGTGATGAAACTAAATGTTTGTTCTCCAAGCAGATTTCCCAATTTAAGATTAAGTTTGAATGACAAACCAACCTGATGTGGTGCGATGAGACTGATTGTCATTCAATTGATTGATTGGGATAATTGATTTGATATGGATCATGATGAAGCCAATTACTAGATTGAGGGGAGTTCGCAAATTGATATGGTGCGATGAATCTAATATGCCCCTAGAGATTGAGATTTTGATGCGTAGTGATGAGAATCACTTGATTGGATCTTGATTTGAGTCAGGTCCTGATGGCCCTAGAGATTGAACTTGTTGATGTGAATAAAATTGTTGATGTAGTGGTGCATAAGACAAAATTGGTATTTTCCCCTTTTTATTTATTTTATTTTGATTTTTGAGTGCACACACATGTGTAAATGGGTTCACTTTTTGAACTTAGGACTTTTTGATTTATCCCATTGTTTTATGCTTTTTTGGGTTTAGGCTTTGATGATTGATGATTTGATTCAACAAGTTAGGATTAAAATTATATAAGCAAGTTTGATTAAATGCTCAACAATTTAGAGTCTAGCGATATTGTCTTAGATTTAGGATTTATTAAGACCAAATATTTGAGAAAAGGGGGCTATGGGTTTGCTAGACCATTTTTAGGTGATTACATTTGCCCCTCTTTGAATAATGTGTGATCGATCTGTGAACACATGGAGAATAAGACAAAATTGGTATTTTCCCCTTTTTATTTATTTTATTTTGATTTTTGAGAGCACACACATGTGTAAATGGGTTCACTTTTTGAACTTAGGACTTTTTGATTTATCCCAATGTTTTATGCTTTTTTGGGTTTAGGTTTTGAGGATTGATGATTTGATTCAACAAGTTAGGATTAAAATTATATAAGCAAGTTTGATTAAATGGTCAAAATTTAGAGTTTAGCGATATTGTCTTAGATTTAGGATTTATTAAGACCAAATATTTGAGAAAAGGGGGATATGGGTTTGCTATACCATTTTTAGGTGATTACATTTGCCCCTCTTTGACTAATGTGTGATCGATCTGGGATAACATTGGGTCAAAGAACATTTGAAGCTTGATTGAATCTAGAAATATCTTGATGTGAAGAAATGAAACTATCCCACATATCAGAACCAATTCTAAACTTGATCGAACAAAGATCAATTGGAGATTTGAAGTTATCATCTCTGGATTTGATTGAGCAAAGACTAATAAAATGGTCAGCTCCAGGATTGATTGAGTGAACACTGACAAGGAGATCTGAAGATATCACATCCAATCTTGATTGAACGAAGACTGATAGAGAGATTTGAGGATATTAGCTTTGGGCTTGATTGAGTGAAGACTGATAGAAGAGTCTGAGTATTCAGCTTGATGTGAAGCAATGAAACTAAATGTTTGTCCTCCAAGTAGATTTCCTGATTTAAGATTATGTTTGAATGACGAACCAACCTGATGTGGTGAGATGAGACTAATTGTCATTTGATTGATTGATTGGGATAATTTACTTGATATGGACCCTAATGAAGCCAATTACTAGATTGAGGGGAGTTCTCATATTGATATGGTGTAATGAATCTGATATGCTCCTAGAGATTGAGATTTTGATGCGTAGTGATGAGAATCACTTGATTGGATCTTGACTTGAGTTAGGGCTTGATGCACCTAGAGATTGAACTTTTTGATGTGAATGAAATTGTTGATGTAGTGGTACTTCCTTCTTGAGAATGAAATCAGAAGGAGGGGAGCCATAATCCTTGATAGATCAAAAAAACATTGAAAATTTTGAGATGTGAGCTTGTTTGAAATTTAGTTGACCAAGTTTGACTTCAATTGAATTTTTTGAATTGAAGAGGGAAATGCACAAGAAATTTGATCAAAAGGAATCTTGGATCAGAATAGGTAAAATTTTGGTTTTGAGGATCAAAAAATTGCTGGATTATGATTTTGGTCCCGAAAATAGATTCAAAGCAATCTGATTAGCCAAGGGTGCAATTTTTGCATCCATAGGAATACTTTTAAAATTGGGTCAAAATTTCTATATAAGGCCCAGAGGGGTCATTTTCAAATCATTTTCACCATCCCCTTTTGAGTTTTGAGAAGCTTCTATGAGTGAAAATGGTGGTCCCAGTATCAACTCATCGATTCGAGCATATGTGGAGGCATGGACGACCCAGAGATTATGCACCACCTATAAGTAGTCAATAAACTTCATCCTTATATGCATTTTTTTCCTATTTTAATCAAATTTTCATTGTTTTGCATGTTTTTTGTCAACCATCCTTGACTTGTCATACATTCCTATGAAAGGGCTTGTAGGACAATCTCCAGAAAAATACTATGTCATTTGGGACCATTAGTTTTATCGCACGGGGCATACGCATCTATCACACGACAACCTTCTTTATTGCCCATTTCATTGTATGCAACTATTGCATTTGTTGTTTCAAGCTATTTTGTCATCTAGCCTTTATTCCTATGTCATATGAGCCTTGGGATGAGTTTTTTCATTTTCTATCTTTTGTCATATGGAAACAAAGGCATTTTTCTCATTATTCTGTCATCTGATTGCGTGTTCACCTTTCTCATTAGTTTGTTTGTGAGCTTTTCTGATTATGTTGTAGTGATTTCACTTTAATTTGATGTTGATACTGATGTTATTTCTATTGTTTTTCTTCATGCATATATAATTTCCTGATATTCATTTTAGGTCTACTTATCCTTCCACCATGCAGCTAGTTTGGGACTTGTCAAATGATCAGCAAGCACATGTTCGAGCTTGTGGGTTCACATTGTTACTTTAGATGCCTGATATCTAGGTGAATCACGAGATGTTGACCCTACTGGTAGAGAGCTTCCACAGCGAGGACAACTCATTTCACCTACCTATGGGAGAGATTACCATCACTCCTAAGGACATTTATAGGATTCTTCAAATTCTCTTTTGTTGGAGTGTGTGTGGAGTATGATTCCACACCTTTACTTGGCATCTGGGCACTAGCCTGAGTCTTTCAAGGTCCACTCATTATAGATCGATCGATTACTTGGGATGCTTTGGTAGAGCGCTATGGAGAGTTGTTTCCTTTAGAGTGTGTGTTGGTCAGATTCATTGGTTTCTTCCTCATGGTTGATCGGTCACAACAGGGATTATTGTGCGGTTGGGCTAGGATTCTCAAGAGATTGGTTACACAGCCTGAGAAGCTTTGTTAGGGTTAGTGCCTCTTGGCATAGATGTATCATGAGATGCACAAGGTGACATATAGGGTGATCCAGGGTATGGCTACAAGGGTTGTAGTCTTACAGGTATGGGCATTGGAGCATCTCCTAGTTTACAGACCTATCACAGCAGATATATGATAGGGTGGACAGCCCTATGTCTACAAGTATTTAGGTTTCATCACATGGCCCCATCTGGCCAAGATGGATTATTGGAGGTGCGTACTCGATGATTTGAGCCTAGTTACATGGAGACCTTACTTGGGAGTAGATTTTTGGGATGAGTGGAGGATATTACAGAGGGAGCTCTTTGTTTCACGCCCACTATTGGGAAAGACATCACTAGTAATGGAGAGATTCACTCTGTCTCGAGTGTTGAGGAAGTATTGTCATATTTAGAGTGTCTCCATAGAGTACACTTCGTATGATCGGTTGTTGAATGAGGAGCACAGAGGTTGGTCCTGCAGGTATGATCTTGGCTCGTATGTTATTTGCCTGAGTATATATCTTTGGATTTTTCAAAACATAGACTGAGCATTGAAATTTGTTATGCAGGTTGTCTCTAGCATTGTGCACATAGAAGCTGATTGAGCTCAAGTGACCGACATGGGTGTATCTAGAGGGAGTAGAAGATGCATGGGTTACCCCGCAATACTAAGACCATCTATCCAGAAATTTTTTCCCTAGGTTCACAGATCCGACAGAGAGAGTGCCTAGGATTGAGGAGGATGCCCCTGGGAAAGCACCCATAGCAGACACACTAATTGCACCATAGAGAGAACCATAGAGGCCACTATAGAGACCATTATAGAGGGCTCCTACTCATCCTAGAGTAGGAGGAGAGGCTAGTCCTAGCACGAGAAGGACACTAGGTTCAGGGTGATAGAGAGATCACGGGGAGATGGGCATCCTAGGATCTATCAAAGGGCATGTCCCAGTTACAAAGGTTGTTGAGGAGGAGATGTCTGATGCATAGCCTAATCTAGGGTTAGATGATGTCATAAGAGAAATCTGGAAGTGCTGAGAGGCACAAGAGGCTACAAAGAAAGAGGGGCCTCAAAGAGAGGAGGGAGCTCAGAGAGAGCCATAGATGCCATAGGATTTGTTTAGGTCATTGAGAGCACAACTATGAGCCTCTCATACACAACTAGTAGTTGCACAGGCACAGCTCATAGAGAGAGATAGGGTTATCACAGGACATGATGCCAGAGTGAAGGCATTGATCTAGGGATTTCCATCTGAGCGCTTGTCTCTAGAAAGAGAGATTACATAGCAGAATACCAGGGTTGCATATTATGTGGCTTCTTATAGCATCGTGGTTCCTATTGCATAGTAGGTACTACCTTACTTTTAGTATCTGGCATGATCTGAGGGAGAAGACCCTCCACGCCATACAAATGGTCATCCATGTCTGCCCCCTGATGGTGGTGAGGGAAGAAGCAAGGCTTAATTGTCCCTTCTCTTGTCTTATCCCCTTCTGATTTTTTTGGAGATTCACATGATTATATATGATTCATCTACACCGAGGGTGCATTTTTTACTTGATATTTATGAGAGCACATATTTTCATATACACCAAGACTTTTGATATATATATATATACATATATATATACATATATATCTACATATATATATGTATATATATACATATATATCTACATATATATATATGTATATATATATATACATATATATATACATATATATATATGTAGATATATATGTATATATATATATATATGATGATCTTATTTGGTGATCAATATGTTGTCTTTTTTTTATCCCTTTTCATATCTCTTTTCATTGTATGATCTTTCAATGCTATATGCTTTTTGTAGCTTAGATCATGTATGTGTGGTAATAGCTAAGCTCCATAAATGATAGATGTAGATCTTGTGTACTTTGTTTGTCTTGTGTTGAATATATGTCATGCTCTTGTTCTTGTTACTAACTGTTTGTGAGTAGATAGATAACCTTAAGGAGATGAAATGGAATTGATTGCGTCAGCAAAGGATTAGAGGAAGCAACTAGTTAAAGGAATAGCTCCATGTTTGGATTGTATTGTGAAGTGTGTGTTATGATGCTATCATGCAAGCCTAGAGAATGCAAAGATGAAACCTACGACATGAGTCAAGTCACTGATTTCCTTAGTCACTATATTTTCATCATTTGGATGGTGTGGGACACCAGAGTCAATACAATCCTTCCTGGCACCAGCAAAACCATAAGGATATGAATACGACTCTTCATCAGATAGATGTGAGAAACCAATGTAAGCATCTAGGCATAAGAGCTAAGATGACCTGAACATTGTTTCTAGTTGATATAACAAGAGGACACCAGCATCGAGGCATTGAGATCCAAGATAACCATGAGTGCGTTGTTGTTGAAACAAGTAGAATAACAGACAAGGAGATGGACCAAACTCACCTTATGGTGCAAGAGAGTAGGATAAAGGGATGTGTGGCTTATCCACCTAATTTTGGAAACTCTTACCACATACACCCTACTGTCTTGACATAAGTATCATTGGAGCTACACCAACAAGCAGAAATCAAAGAAAACATAGGAAATCATTGATAATAGACAACATACAAGAAAATTGTCAACAATCGTTCAATCTTTCTAAATTGTTGATGTGCGTGTTGAGAAACACCATCGTGTTTTTTGTTTGTGTGTTATGTTATCCGATGTTTTTTTGAGAAGTTCAATTTTGTCTAAGATAGAGTATTGAGAGACATTGTTGATTAATGTATTGAGAAACACCAGTGTGTCAGTGGCAAACTGTCCACAAAAGGAGACCAATTGTAAGGAATTGATAGGTTGACCGACATGATGTTGAAAAATAGGAGGCCTATACAAGACCTAAAAGATGGCTTCAATAGGTGAAGTGAGGTGTGCCAAAAGGACTGGATTGATTTGATAGCTCAGAAAGAAAGAAGGTCATCTTACAAATGAGATTAGCCAAGCTATGTGTTGATAGATAGAGAATTGAATTACAAGTGATGCATGTTTGCCAGGTTTACACCACTTGGTAGAGATTCTATTTTTTCTACCAAGGCGCCTATCTCCAGGTTTTCACCAAGGCACATTTTCTTGATTTTCTTTTAATTTTTTTGTACTTTTAATTTATTAATTTTTCTCTTTCTTCTCTTTTTTTTATTGACTCATCAAGGCACCTGTTTGGTAGGTTTTCACCAAGATGCTCATTTTTTAAGGACCTTTTTCAAAAAAATTTGACTTTTTATTCTTTTTTGTTGTTTTTGATCTTTTTTTCAGGATCATATATATGTACATGTTTCTAGCTAGCGAGAATTCTCAAGTATATAACTTCTTTAGGTGGAGAATATTGATGGGATCGGTAAAAGTATCCCCCTCTAGAATTGACAGTTGATAGGCCCCAGAGCCAAATACCGTAGTGATCACAAAGGGACCCAACCAATTGAGTTCAAAAATTTCCCTTTTGATCATGATGTTGTTGATTCTTTAGGTTCTGATCTTTAAGTACAAGGTCTCTAACCTGGAATTCTCTATGTCTCACTTTCTTGTTGAGGCCTCGAGACATTCTCTTTTGATAGACCCTCAAATGATCGAATGTTGATTTTTTGCTTTCATCAAGTAATTATAGCTCCTAGATTCTAGCAATCTGATAATCTTCATCAGTAATGAGTCCATGTAGATTGCCTTGGAGTGAAGGAATTTCTACCTGAATGGGCAATACAGCTTTTGCGCCATATACTAAAGAAAATTTTATTTCCCCTGTAGGTGTTCTGATACTGGTTCTATAAGCCCATAAAGATGGATTGAGCTAAAGGTACAGTCCTTCCCAATCTTACTCATTGTTCTATGCAAGATCTTCAATATTTTTTTGTTGGAGGGCTTAGCCTGTCCATTCCCTTGAGGGTAGTAAGTAGAAGAACAGTGTTGGGTAATTTTGAACTTGTCACATAATTCATCTATGTCCCTATTCTTGAATTGCCCCCATTGTCTATCATAATGAATGAAGGTATTCCATATCTATAGATGATATAATTGAGGATGAACATAGACACTTTCTTGCCTGTAGTTGTAATCAAAAGGATTTCTTCAACCCACTTTGTGAAGTATTCAATGGCACTTATGATGAATTTGTGCCCACCAGAGGATGAGGGATAAATACGCCCAATTAGATCAAAGGATCATTACTAAAATGGCCAATGGGTAATGAAAGGTAACAACTCACGTGCAAGAGCATGAATTAGGTTACCGTGATTCTAACACTTTTTACATGTTTTGGAAAAATGTATAGCATCCTTTTCTATAGAGGGCCAATAATATCCTATCCGTAGGAGTTTCTTAGCCAATGAAAGGCCATTCAGATGAGATCCATAGACACCTTCATGGACTTCCTCTAGTGTGCACTTAGACTCATCATGTTATAGACACCTAAGGAGAGTACCATTGAGACCTCTTCTATACAATTCATCAGCCATAATCATGTAATGTGATGAGTTCCTTATAAGATTTTGCTTTTCATTTTTAGATAGGTCATTAGGCAAGGTTTGATTACAGAGGTAAGAGTAAATATGAGCATAGCAGGAATATTTGGTACCTACAAGGGATCACACGACTTGGGATTTAGGGGAATCATAGGCAGGAAAAAGGAGCTCTTCCACTAGGAAGTCATGGTGAAAGTGGTGTTCCTCTAGTTGCAACATGGAGACCAAGATGACCATAGCATCAGCTGCTCTGTATGCTTCTCTTGGTATTTTCTGAAAAGTAACTGTAGTATGAGGAATCCTTCAACCTATTGGGAGAAACCTCAAACATGAAAATGTTAGTGGGTTAGCACATAAATCATATCAAAAAGCATGTAAAAGATCAAGCAAACAATAAAGAACACCAAATAACATCAGATAAAGCTAAAAATAAGTAAACAAATGCACCCTATTTTACTCATTTTGACTTACTTTTATTGATGGATGTGGGTGTGCTCTCTCAAACACACAAAATACTATGGATCCCCAAGGCAATGCAACAATGGAATGCAAACTTGGAATCAAAGGAGAAATTCAAGAACTAGTATGGAAAACTAGTCTCAAATCCTTCCTAAAGTTGATGCTTAATGCAAGACATGAGATTATAAACTATGATGCAAGAACTATGCTATGAAAATGAGAAACATGATTCAATTACCAAATTCAAACATATCATGTGATTTCTATGTGAATTAAACAAGAAAACTATAAGCATGAAACTACCTATGAAATTCTAACACAATTCTAGCATGATAACAATGCAAATTGAGAGATGAAAATATAAGAGGAGAAGGCCTCTATTTATAGAGTTTTTGGTGAGAGGAAGAGGCTTGGATGAAGTGGCACCTATGTGGCATCCACATAAGAGCCACATAGGAGACATGTGGACTTGAAAAGATGGCCAATTTTGAGTCAAAATTGGCATTAATATTGAGTAGCTCAATATTTTAAAAGAGGAGACAAAGTTGTAAGAGGGAATTAAAGAGGAATGGGTGTCCATTTTGGAGAGAAATTCCCCATGTGGGTGAGCATTCCATTAGCCTTAAAAAGGTTAGGAATCACCCATTAAACATGGTTAGAGGATAGTTAGGTGTGGAAGCATACTTAGGAAATGAGGTGATGGGAGTAGGGTAGGAATAGGGTAGGCTTAATAGGTTCTTAGCTAGGGTTTAGATTATAATCCAAATTGAATTTGAATAAATCATGCTTTAGAAGAATTAGGAATATGGAGGATTTAATAAATATGAATTTATTAAAAGGGGATTTTGTGGAGGCAAATGTATTTAAATAAAATACATTAGAATAGTATTTAAACTATTGATAAATGAAACTATTTAATTGATTGAATTAAATAATTAGAGGAATAAGAGGGAAAATAATATTAATAATAGTATTAATATTTTTGGACGTCTACATTTTACCCCTCTTTGATGTTGCGTTGTAAGTGACATTTCTTCAAAGACAAGAAAATGAGTTGTCCTAGAGGAAGAGGGTTTCTAGGAGTCATGCTAAAGCAATGATGGTACCGGGTTGTGCCCCCTCTAGAAAAGAACACAACGAAGATGACGTTGTGGAATTTTCTCGAAAAAGGATGCAATGAGAGAGAGGAAAGGAAGGAGGGAATAAATAGAAGCCTTCTAGAATGCAATTAAGAATGCAGCTAAGAATGCAAATGTAAATGAAACTAAATGTAGCTAATGAGCATTGGGGATCCATTTGTGTGTAAAAGTGTGGAGAGCACATCTGATTTTGATATTGCCAAAGGAGGTATGCATCAGGTGTTAGAAAACACAGATGACAAGATTCCTTTGCGTGGACTTGACACTCAAACAAAAGCACACTACAAAAGACACATGTATCAGTAGCGACTAGTCACAATGCACCAAGATATAGCAAATCGAGGTAGTGGTGAGTAGGTTTGGACTGACACAAAAAGATAAAATCAATAAAGAAGACCTCATGACCAAGCAGTCATTCAGTCCAAATTTCTTGCCGTGAAAAGGATTGATGTGATGAAGGATTTGATACGCTGACGTTGGAATGAGGCATCCTAATGGGCAAGGATTTGATTTGATTTGATTTGATGGAAAGATATTTGTTGGCAAAAGCTATGAATAGGATGGAGAGCAAGGACAATCAGTCACAAAATTGATTTGGAGAAAAACTATGTCACAATCGCATGAGTCAAAATGTTGTTGAAAACTAAAATTTGGAACAATGCGGAAAGAACGAAGGGTTTATTGCATGATTTTTGAGAATATTTGATGTTTTTGGAATTTTTGGAGTTTTTGAATTTTTTAGATTTTTTGTGATTTTCAGATGTTTTTGAGATTTTATGCGTATTTCAGCTTTACAACAGGATGATATATACAAAAATATACATGGTGGCGGGGAAACGGGGGTGGGGAAAAAAAATCAAGGAAAATGAGGGCTATAAGAGGGGTTGGGGGGTTAAAGAAGGTCATTTGTGAATAGTGAATAGTAAAACTTGAGCTCTATAGTGAAAAGATGCCAGATGAGAGGATAAAGGGGCAGCTTGGAGAGTGCATTCACACACACAGGAGGCCCGTCGAGCAACCGGTACTAGTGAGTGGACTATCTGAGACCTCACATTTATTACTGTTAATGTTATTTATTGCTTGGGGGGGTAGTTGGGGCATTAATGGGAGAAAAATGGGTTTCAGACTGGAGATGTCGATTCTTGAACTGGCATTTGTGAGGATGTTGATCCCTGGATCAATGTCTTCGCAGACACCGATCCCTGGATCGGTGTCTCTAGAGCCGATGGTGCTGGACCGGCGTCTTCAAAGATGCCAGACCCAGACCTGCATCTTTGAAGATGTCGGTCTGTGGGAATGTAGGCAGAGACGTCGGTGTATGAACCAGAATTTGCGCCTAAAAGAGCAAATGCCGAGAGGGAAGGAAATGGGGGGACCCAACTGGGGCCGGGGATGGGTCAGCATAAGACCTAGGGACAAGATGCCCCACTTTGGGAAGGGCTAGACTAGGACCAGAAGAACAGGTGACTGACATGGTAGATTCTAAAATTCTTGCAGGAGCAGTTCCCACCATTGGGATCACGAGAGCATTGGCCTCCTACCATGGAGTTGGAGGCTCAATTGACGAAGGATGACTGGGGATTGTTAGTTGTGGTTGGGTTAGACTATGTGCCCTGTTGGCCTAGGCTACAGGTGCATAATGGGATGATGACCGCCCTGATCAAGCGATGGCATAGTGACACCACCACATTTCATTTGCCTACTGGAGAGGTGACCATCATGCTGGAGGACGTCTGGAAGATTCTACGGATACCCATTCGAGGGGCGATTCCTCGATACAGGTTGGAGGATAGCGAACATTATATGGAGATCATGTTCAGGTGGCCGATGAGGCAGATCCCTACATACCGAACCTGGATTCCTTGGTAGCCAGCGGTTGATAGGAGACTTAGGTGGATAGCCCTCTATATTGCGGGACTGATGGGTGGATGCATGTTAGCGGACTTGGAAAGACATGCTTTTGGGATGGGCTGGTCATGGGCGTTAGCTTAGATGTTAGAGGAGGGGACCTCTTATTGCTGGGGGTATGTTATCCTAGGAAAGCTATACCATGATCTTCACATGGCTGCATACCGCGAGGCATGCAACATGGGGACAAGAGTGACCTTGTTGTTAGTGTGGGCCTAGAAGCACATTGTAGTGTTCCAACCGATGAGAGTGAGGGAGTCACGCTAGCTTAGGGAGCCTTATGCGTACAGATACAGGCTCCCTTTGAGATACACCTCCATCGGTCAGACTGGATACTAGCTATGGCTTCTAGACGAGGTACAGGTTTTTTGCTGGACCCTATACAAGTTATGTGAGCCATGGGGGGCTATGGACTAAGCAGCAGGGGTGGAGGATAGTTTTGAGGATTTTCTATATCTTTCATATGTTCAGATTGATTGCTTTCTACTGGGGAGGACCACCCACCAGATAGAGAGATATAGACCATCTAGGGTCATGCGGCAGTTTGGGCTGTAGCAGGGAGTGGTGGCAGAGGATGCCTTACATCCTCATGTCACTAGGGAGGTAGGGACATGGGGGAGATACATAGATGCTCTCGCAGTGAGGGCATCCTAGAGGGATATGGTACAATTGGATTTTGTGGCATGGCCAGATATTACAGGTGCGGGGATGACCCCAGACTACACAACATGGTGGGCTGCGCACACACCAGTGCGACTGACTAACCTGGCTTAGGTGGCTACGCATGAGCAGTTGACAAGGGATCTAGATGTTGATGATAGCACATAGATCGGGGATGCCCCAGAGACCTCGGCATCTGGTCAGAGGAGGAGGCCGCAGAGATGGGTGAGACCTTAGACTAAGGCTCAGGTACATGATTAGGAACCATAGGGGCCCCCACCAGTATAGGGTTAGGATCAGGCACAAGCACCACCAGTGCCACCATAGGTACAGGCATAGGCACAGGCACCACTAGTGCCACCATAGGTACAGGGGCTACGGGGGCCACCCGTAGGGTACATTGCAAAGGAGACACATGATACTGTCATCACAGAGTGAGAAAGCCTTCAGACGGAGTGCACTAGACTATGAGGTTTACTGGACATGGCGATGGTGTCTGAC
>MU227639.1:7840616-7896154 GCA_018584345.1 Thuja plicata
TGAGATAGATACTCTCACGAGCCAGCTGGATACGCTGACCCTACAAATGGAGCAGGTGACGGAGAAAATTTCTGCATTGACCTCAAAGAGGGATGCAACATTGCAATGGGCAGAGGGATACAGGGCTGAGTGTGACATCGCCCGACAGGCAGCGATAGCAGGTGGGGTAGGATAGGTGGTGATAGAGGCATTCGTAGCTCATAGAGATGCGAACAGGGCCGGTAGGGAGGCATCCCACTATAGAGCACTATATCATCAACTAGTTCCTGAGGGACAGAGATGAGACTACTCGAAGAGGTCATGTTCTCAGAGCATAGTGCGGACATCAACTTCACGGGGAGCAGTGGGGATGCCACCACGTCCACCACCAGGGCAGGGAGGTGGGTCATCACAACCACTAGCATGACTCATCAGAGGATTAGATGACACACAGTTTTGTATTTTTGAGATTATACATGTATATTGGCACTGAGGTGCACGTGATGTATGTTATTGACAGACATTGATATATATATGATGGGGACTCTATTGATGCTTATGACGTAGATTTATATGATGTATTGATGCATACTATATGATTACTGACACTTGATGCTTGCAGGATGTGATGCATATGGATGACTTAATTATGTATATATGATGTATGACTTATGTAGGATGGATGATGCTTATATATATGATGTACTGACATGTGTCAATGCAGGATGTGATGTGTTTTTATGGTGTATGAAATATATATGCTGATGTTTTTATGAATATGTATATGAATGCCAAATGAATATAAATGATGTTTTAACAATGCAAGACTAAAATGAATTGATTATGCAAATTGTATATGTTGTAAAATGTTAGATGAACCTAAATGGATGAATTATGCAAGATGAATTAACAATGCAATATAATGAACCTAAAATGGATGATTAATGCAATATGAATTAAGATGAATGTGCAAATGAGTGAATAATGAAATCTAAATGAATCTAAAGATTAAAATGACTTAATTATGCAAGATGTACATGTTTTTAACAATGCAAGACTAAAATGAATCTAAAATGGATTGATTAATGCAAGATGAATTAACAATACACCTAAAATGAATTTAACAATACAAGATGCGTTAAATGATCTTAAAATGAATTTAACAATGTGAGAGGCCTTAAATGAAATTAAAATGAATCTAACAATGCAAGATGCCTTAAATGATCTTAAAATGAATCTAACGATGCAAGAGGCCTTAAATGAACTTAAAATGAATCTAACAATGCAAGATGCCTTAAATGAATCTAAAAATGAATTGATTATGAAAAATGAACCTAAAAATGGAGTAACAATGCAAGCTAAAATTAATGAATTGATTATGCAAGTTAAATAATGGATACTAACCATTTACATGATGATTAATGCAATTTAATAATGAATAATGTTTCCTGAATGATGGATCTAATTCAATCTAAATGATGAATCTAATGAGTCTAATGAATAGATGCAATAATGATACGAAAGGCAATGGACGAAATGGATGCAAATGGGACTTACTGAGTTTTTCTTTTTTTGTGTGTGTCACAATCAACTGATAAACCAGATGGGTGGACTATGGAGGATCGGGCAGGGAATGTTAGTAGGATGATGACTCAGGATGTTAGCATGATAGTGGGAAGATGGAATGTGTCACAAATTTATAGGGATCAAACCGAGCGATTAATTACAAGAGATTAGTTACAGCGATTATGTGCAAAGGTTGCTGTCATGATTTGATTGGATCATGTTACTTGTCTTGATGTGCGTGATAGTTGTGTGTGTTGATTGATTAGTTCATGAGGGAAGATACATCCTGCGAGAACCCAAAGATGACGATAATCTAGATTTAATTTGACGAGAGGAAGGATACATCCTCAAGACTCATTTCTAGAAAGATGGGACTTACTGAGTTGATTGATTAAATGCTCACTACAAGCAAACTATAGAAACAACGTAGGATAAGGAGCAACTCAAGATACGAAAAATATATAGGACTAACACTCGGGGCTTAGGATAGTACAATGTATGGACAATAATATAGAGTATTTTGTGTACAAAAGCTCAGGATACGAGATAGGGAGATCATTGCGGACTAGTGCATATGATATGCGAACACCCAAGGAATATAGGGAATGCAAAGATGGTGTCGGGGATGGAAGGAAATGAGATTTTGATAGATAATGGAATGGCCCACTATGTGTGACACCTATTTCTAGGTTTTCATCATGCATACTTGTCCAAGGTGCTTGATTGCCAAGTTTTCACCATTGGACGAAAGTTTTTCTCTTTATTTTTCTTTTTGATTTCTTTGGATCTTTTGATTTTTTTGATTTTTTTGATATTGCCCAAGTGCCTATTTACTAGGTTTTCACTGGGACAACCATTTTTTTAGCTTCATTTTTTTGCTTTTTAGAGATTTTTTTAGGACTATTTTTCATTGTTTTTGTGCTTTTTTTTCAGGACTTTTTATACTTTTTATGGATTTTCTCAGATAACTGGAATGAACAACCAGCCTTCAGGCATAGAAGTGCCCGAGATGAATGATGTTGATAGGACCATTCAATGGTTCTCCTTCAGGAGTGGAGAGTTGATATGCCCCAAAACCAAAGCATGCAGTGACAACATATGGGCCTTGCTAGGTGACTTCAAACTTGCCTTTCTTTTCCCGATCCGTACCCACTTTCTGATTTTCTTTTAGCACAAGGTCCCCTACCTGGAACTGGCGTGGGAGGACCTTCTTGTTATAGTTCTGCTTGAGTCTATTCTGGTAAAAAATTAGGTGATCATAAGCTTGCTGGCACTTTTCATCTAGGAGATCCAGCTATGTGATTCGTGCCACCCGGTAATCTTCATCATCAATCAGGCCTCTTAGTGATACTTGGAGGGAGGGTAGTTCAACCTCAATGGTAAGACTGCTTTAGCACTGTAGATTAGGGATTAGGGAGTAGTTCCAGTAGGGGAATGGTAGGAAGTGCGATATGCCCAGAGGGATGGATTGATCTGGAGATGCCAGTCACGACCAGTATCATTGACAACTTTCTTGAGGATTTTGAGGATGGTTTTATTAGTTGCCTCAGCTTGGCCATTACCTTGCGGGAAATATGGACTAGAGAAATGGTGATGGATATGGAGATGAGCATAGAGATCACTGATGTGTTGATTTTCAAATGGTGTACCATTTTTTGTGAAGATGGTGGAGGGTATGCCAAAGCAGCAAACAATGTGATAGAGGATGAATTTGGATATCTGGACACCAGTAGTGAGTGTGAGTGGAATTACTTTGACCCACTTTGTAAAGTACTCTATAGCTATGATTATGTACTTGTGGCCTTCAGAAGAGAGGGGAGTAATCTTACTAATGAGGTCAAAACCCCAACAAGAGAAGGGCCAAGGAGGCGCAATAGGTCTAAGGTCCTCAGCAGGAGCATGGATCAAATCAGCATGTTGTTGACAAGGTAGGCACTTTTTGACAAACTCACAAGCATCATGTTCCATTGTAGGCCAATAGTACCCTGTACATAGAAGTTGCTTGGCTAGGACCATGCCACTCATGTGGGCACTATAGATTCTGACATGTACCTCTTGTAAAGCCTGGGCGGCTTCATTTTCATCTAAACATCTGGAGAGTACATTGTGATAGCCCCGACAATAAAGGGTATTGGCTATGAGGGTGTAACGGGATGCTCTGCGAATAAAGTCTTGGCGTTGGTTTGCAATAAGATGGGGAGATATGATACCATTTTGTAGGTAAGCTTGGATATCGTGGTACCATGGGGACTGGGGACCAACCAAGACACATATGTGTTTGGATTCATCATTCTCATAAGTGGGAGCATGTAGTTGCTCAACTAAGAATTTGTATTGCATAGACTCAAGAGGAATCTCGAGAAGGGAGCCAATTGTGGCCATGGCATTAGCAGCTTTGTTTTGTAGACATGGTACCTGTATTATCTGCAAGTGGAGGAAGTGTTATTTTAGCTTGTCAAACATCTGCTTATATGGCATCAATTTGTCATCTTTGGTTTGATACTCATATAGGACTTGTTTGATGATGAGTTGGGAGTCGCCAAAGACCTGGATGTCAGTGATGTTCCATTCTATGGCCATGTGGAGTCCTGCAATTAGTGCCTCATATTCTGCAATGTAGTTTGTGCAAGGAAATCCCAATTTGAAAGACATGGGGATGTAGTCACCTTGAGGTGTGACAAAAAGTATTCCTGCCCCTGCGCCATGAGATGTGTAGGACCCATCAAAGAAGAGTTGCCATGTTGGTTGTTCTTCTATCATGAACAAATGCTCATCTAGAAATTCTGTGACCAAAGGATATGCATCTACCAATGGTGCTTCTGCTAGCTGATCGGCAATGACTTGCCCTTTAATGGCTTTTCTGTTGACATACTGAATATCAAATTCACTTAGCAGCATAACCCATTTTTCCATTCGACCTATAAGTGTAGTCCTGGAGAGTAGGTACTCGAGAGGATCCACCTTTGAAACAAGCTTGGTTGTGTGACTAAGCATGTAGGGTCGAATTGTTTGAGTGGCAAAGACCACTGCTAGACATGCTTTTTCCATAGGAGATTGATTGAGCTCATAACCCACCAAGGTTCAACTGAGATAATAAATAGCTCGTTCTTTGCCTTCATCATTTAATTGAGCGAGGAGCACCCCTAGTGTTGTGGTAGTAGTAGAAATGTATAGGATGAGTGGTTGACTAGGTACAGGAGGTACCAAGATGGGTGGATTAGCCAAATATTCTTTGATTTTATCGAAACTCTTCTGACATTGAGGATCCCACTTGAATGTGTTGTCTTTGCACAGGAGATGAGTGAATGGTTGGCACTTATCTGCTAGTTGAGAGATGAAATGACACACAGATTGTAGCTTTCCTTGGAGGCTGCATAGCTGTCAGAGTGTTTTTGGTGGAGGCATCTCTATGATAGCTTGTAATTTCTTTGGATCAATTTCAATGCCTCGTCTAGATACAATAAACCCTAGGAGTTTGCCTGAAGTGACTCCAAAGACACATTTCTTAGGGTTGAGTGTTAAGCAGTAGTGTCATATTTTGTCAAAGACACATTCCAGAACATTTAGGTGATCTTCTCTTTTTACTAATTTTGCCAAGATATCGTCCACATAGTCTTCAAGGATCTTTTGAATCATGTCATGAAAAATGACATTAATGGCTCTTTGATAGGTTGCTCCAGCGTTCTTTAAGCCAAAATGCATCATGTTATAGCAAAATGTGCCCCAAGGGGTTGTGAATGCTATCTTATGCTGATCTTCTTTTGCAATGCAGATCTGATTATATCCAAAAAAACCGTCCATGAGTGACAACATCTCATGTCCTGCTGTGAGATCCACAATCATGTCTATGTTTGGCAATGGGAAATCATCCTTGGGACATGCTTTATTGAGATCTCTAAAATCTGTACATATCTTGATTGATTTGTCAGGCTTAGAGATAGGCACCATATTAGAGATCTAGTTAGAATAGTCAATGGGGTGGATTATCTTGGCTTGGAGTAATTTTTCTAGCTCCGCTTTGACAAGTAGTGCCACTTTAGGGTGCATCTTTCTGAGCTTTTTCTTGACAGGTTTGATGTTTGGGTCCACTGCTAGATGGTGAACCACCAAATTGGGATCTAACCCTGGCATATGGGAGTAATACCATGTGATCTTGTTGATGGATTCCTTTAATAAAGTGATAAGATCACTTTCTTCTGCTTCAGACAGAGACGCTGCTATGTATTGGATGGAGGGATTTTCCTTGGTACCCAGGTTAACAGGTTTTGCTTCTTCGATGAGAATTGATGACTGTTCAGGCCTATAATCTTAGATAAGAGGAAGAGGAGAATCGTCATCCTCTGGCACCTCGGAGAGGTTTTCACCAGGGGATACACCCTTTGTTTTTACTTTTTTATGATCAGATAGCACCCCAGAGGGGTTTTCGCTAGGGGATCAATTTTTCTCTTTTTTATTTTCATTTTCTATGTCATTTTTGCGGCTAAAGTTCTCCTCTTCCCCAAAGTATGCCTTTGGGTCCAGTTTGTAGACATATGCTGAGTCTTTCCCCTAGTCACTACTTTTCTCGATTGCTCCCATAAAGCTTAGGAGCACGTCCTCACTTTGGAACTCATCAACGTGTATGACACTTGGTTGGTCCCAGTCTATGAGTTTAGGATAGCAGAGGGGAAGGTCAATGAAGAGGATAGAAATTTTTTGTAGGATAGCATTTCCCAGGAAGGTTTCATCATCGAAAACATCATCATAAGCTCTCACAACTTTCTCTTTTGGGATATCTTTGATGTCAGCGATTTCACCCAGGGATCGACAAGAAGAATAGTTGATGAAATTGTTGGTGCCCCCATTTGTGTCAGAGCCCATACCAAGGCCCAGGTGCTTTTCTAGTCGGGTGGGTACAATAGGATCTTTCATTCCTTGCTCTTCATAACCAAGGCCACCTCCTTGGTAGTTTCATTTTTATGTCACCAGTTTGTGCATTGCAGGGTACTTATCTTTGAAGTAACTGAGGTGACTTGTGTCCTTGGGTGGCGGATCTTTATATAACCATTGGTTGATGTTTGGTGCTATTTCCTAGCCAGTCAAAGTACCTTTTGATATAAAAGTGGTAGGACCAAATAGTAGTGACTTGGTTGTCTCTGATTCTATTTTTCTTAGATTAGGTTGGCGGTCTTGAGTATGTGGATCAATTGGCAGTGCTCCAACTACGAAGGCATCAGATAAAGTGTACTCACCACAACCTTTATTGTTGTTCTTAACCATAGACAAAGTGGAGGAGAGGATTATTTCATGGTCTGAATGGGTTCAAGATGAGCTGGCGATAGAGGTGCCAATATCAATCCTAGGGCAGTGATTGGAATGTGGAAAGGATGTCTCCAATGCATTACAATATGCGAAGGGCTTGGGATCTGTGCAGATGGTGATCTCAGTGCCTTTATATGGGAATTTGATGCACTGATGGTAAGTGGATGGGACGGCTTGCATAAAATGAATCTATGGGCGTCTGAGGAGGATGTTGAAGGGAAGGTCAAGATCAATAACATGACATAATATCTCCTAGATAACTGGGCCCACTTGAATGGGCAATGATATGGTGCCTTCAGAAGTACGCACCAGATTGTCATATGCTTTTACTGTGATGACATCATTTATTATATCAGCCTCAGTGCAACCCAACTGTTTTATGAATTTTAGAGTGCACAGATTTAGGGCCAATCCATTATCTATCATGACCCGTTTGATGGCAAAATATTTAACCATGACAGTGATATAGAGTGGGAGATTATGATCAATTTTGTCAGAGGGTACGTTTGTTGGTCTAAAAGAGACCCCACAGGATGTAGACAAGTGTCCGACAAGGTTTTGGAATTCAGTGAGGTTGATGTCGCTGGGAACATGAGATTCTTGCAAGGCTTTATTAAGGATCTCTTGATAAGTGGGTGATGTGCAGAGAAGATCCAGGATGGAAATTTGGGCTGGAGTATTCCCTAGGTGCTCCAAAATGTTGTATTGGGTCAAAGTAGATGGGGCAGGACTAGCACCTGCAACTGTTATCCTACCTCTATGAGTAGTGATTATGCATTGGTTAACGGCACCCTTAACATGGATGACATTGACGGCGGAATGGACTTGGGATATACAGTCGATGAGATTATCATAGTTGATATAGGCATTGGTATAATCTTTTCTATCAGCATTTTCCACTTGTTTACCCTTTCCTTGATCAGAGGACTGAGTAGGATTTCCTGGGCCTGTACCAGAAGTGTGTTTAGGGAATGCATTTTGATAAATTTTAAGGCCTGCATTTGGCGATGATTGGGTAGGAGAGTCCACTTTGATCTCCTTGCAGTCAATGAGATCCTAGATATAGTGTTTCAGCTTCATGCATTTGAGAGTGGTGTGTCCCTTGACATGATGGTATTCACATTACTCGTTGTCTTTATACCAAGCTGGCTTAGGATTTGAATCATCAAATGGCTATGTTTTAGGATACACGACTTGGTTAGCTTGGACCAGCTTACAGAAAATTATGTCTATAGCTTCACCCAAAGGGGTAAACATGCATTGCAGTGTATTTGAAGAGCGAGGTCTTTGTTGTCCATGCAGGATTGATATAGCATTCATCTGATTCATAAGACCTTGATAGTTGTGTTGATACGATGTCCCTGGAGGGGGATAGATAGGCACACCTTGAGGGTGCATGTTTTACTGATACATTGGTTGAGGATACGTGAGAGTGGGTTGTTGATACATGGGAGGAGGTTGATGGTACATTGGTGGTGCTTGCTGATAAATCTAGGTAGGTGCATTAGGACTAGCTACCACAACATTAACATGTTTGGTGTCAGTGGCCCCATCTGTTACCACATTTTTGTTCTTGTTCTAGTATCATGATCGATCATTGTTATGTTTGTTAGGTTGGGATTCTTTGTAGTGCTTAATGGTACCTTCTTCTATGAGGCCTCGTTCAAGGTCCATACCTTTGACTCTAATATCATGATAAGTTTGTATATAGTTCATGCGCATGTGATAGGCAAGCTTAGGATGAAGGTTGTTAATGAAGATTTTGATAAGATGTTGCTTTGGGGGTTGGTAAGACAACCTTGTAGTAAGCCCTTGCTAGTGCTGAAGATAATTGGCTAGGATTTCTCCTCCCTTTTGTTTGGAATTGCATAGGTCAAGGAGTGAGAGTTCATTTTTGACATTATGTGCATATTGGGCTACAAACTTTTCAGATAATTCCATGAAAGTAGTGACTGTGTTGTACAAGATTTTGTAGAACCATTCAAGAGTGGTGCCTCCTAAGCTTTTGGGAAATAGTCTCATGAGGAATTTATCGCTATAGGCCACTTCCTGGTAGGCCATGTAGAATTCTTTTACGTGACTCACAGGATCACCCTTCCCCTGATATTTATCAAATTTTGGTGTCTCAAAGTGTTTGGGGAAGGGTATAGCAGTGATGGATTGGTGAAACGGATAAGGATACACTTCCTCAAACTTAAATGTTTTAGCCTCTATCCCAGCCTTAAGCTCCTTGAGAGAATTCTTCATTTCCTCCCATTGAGGATTGATTTGTGGGGGAGGATTGTTGATCGTGATTGTAGGATTTCCTTGTGCCTGATATGGATCAAATGGTGAGTATGGAGGATTCTGTGGGGGATATTATGGTGTTTGGTAGGGTGGTTGCTAGTCAATGTATATGGGTTGCTATGGTGGAAGCTGGGGTTGAGTGAAATACTGCAGTGGAGGAGGTGTCGGCGCTTGATAAGATTGTTGCAACTGCTAGAAATATGCTTGTATTTTTTGTGGCATTGGATAAGTGGGATGAACCTGTTGTGTACCTACATAAGTGTTTTGTGGGGGAACTCCCCCAATGAGAACTTTTTGTGGAGGGGGGATTGTTTGTGATGCAACGGAAGATGGCATGGCTATGTAGTTGGTGGAATGAGTTTGTTGTTGTTGCACAAGTTGTGTAAAAGGATTAGCAAATTGTTGCAGTGGTTGTGCCATGAAGGGATTTGTGCCCTGCATTTATGGTTGCAGCTGCTGTGTGGTTTGGATAGTGGGTTGTGCAGCTGTGAAGGGGTTGATTGGTTTTTGTTTCACTTGGGATGTGAATAGATTGGTGATTTGTTGTTGTGATTGTTGTTGCTGGGATGGTTGCTGGATGGATTGTTATTGTTGGATAGGTTGTTGTTGCTACTGTTGGATAGGTTGTTGTTGGATAGGTTGTTGTTGCTACTGTTGGATAGGTTATTGTTGCTGCTGTTGGATAGGTTGGATGGGAATTTGGTGTATGACAAAGGGATTTGTGGATGGTTGCAGTATGGGGGGATTTTGGGTGAAAAATGTTTGAGGTGGAACAGCTGGCATTCATTGTGATAGTGTTGCTGGTGGAGTGGGAAAAGTGGACCCTTGCAAAAATAGGGGTTGGTTATAGGCGTTAGTAGGTGCCATGCCTATGGTGAAGAAAGGTGGAATAGGCATGGAGACTTGGGTGCTTTGATGTTGTGAGCTGGTTGTAGCACTTTGCATGGGTTGAGTAGGAATGGGTGGAATAGTGGTTTGTTGTGTGCTAACTGGTGGTGGTGGAAAGTTTGCAATGAATGTTGGGATTGCTTGTGAAAGAGGAGGGACCGTGGCTTGGGGAGGTACGTGCATAGTGATGGGGGGTATTGTTTGTGGTGTTGATGTAGCATCAAGAGGCAGGGCTCCTGAGGTAGGCGAGCATGTTGTGTGTATGATGGAAGGTGGAATGGAGGGATGAACTACTTACGCGAGAAGAGTTCCCACTTGTAGGGCTCATTGAAGTGGATCAAAAACTTCATTTATAGTGGGATAAGGATGTTCCCCTAGAGGTGCCATAGGTTGTGTGACAAGTGTGGGTATAATCCAAGGTGGAAGTTGAAGTCCTTTTTGTTGGATGTCCAAGAGTACCTGGTTGTTATTGCGTCCACTCATGGCATTTACCATGTGGACAAGCACTGGGTGGTTGATAAATGTTTCCATGACACTTAGAGTGGGAGTTTCATTAGTGTCTACCCATATATGTTTGATTTGATCATTGGGATGAGGTGCATAAGTGACCATGGTGTTGGTATTGTCAGTCGTAGGATTAGATGAGCTAGCGGCAAGATTACGATCCATGTTCTTCCTCTTCTTAGTTGCTCGTGTGATAGGTGGCATGAAATGATTATCCTAAAGGAATATGAGATGCAAGATGTATGCAAGGATGCACCTAGGAAACTAAGGATGATGATACTAGGATTAGGATGTGCTTAAGATGATGGATATGCTCCTATGGATTAAGGATGACTTGATGTATGCAAGGACTAAGGGTTGCTTTCCCTAGTGTAGGATCAAGTGGATGTGATTATCTACCTAAGATAGACTTGTGGTCTTCGACGGATGAGATTCTTTGTTAACGCAAACCAACCTTTTGATCAAGGTGATGAGGTTGCAAAAGACAAAGGGGATTATCATAAAACAATGCTTAGTTTAAGGACATTCAAGGATGGGGTTTGATTGAAGATGTAGGTTTTAGCAACTCAAAAGGGTATGCAATACCAAGTGAGGGGTGTGATCAAGGATGCTTTGGATGATGATTAGGATGATGCTAGGTTGATTAGGATTGATTTGATTAATGCAAGATCATGCTAGGATGAGTGTGTGATGTGTTCCTAGAGATGACAACCTAAGGAAGGTCCTAAAATGATAGCTAAGTGAGCTTAAGAAGAGGAGGAACTTGTGTTTGTTGTGGTAAAATGACTAGTCATATTGTTCAATTCCAACAAAAGTGGAGTTTAGATGATATTTGCCCATAAAACAAGCAACCTTGTTGTTGTAAATCACTTTTTCAAATAGTTCTCGTTTATGGATTTCTTGCTTGACAGAATCGACAATGTGTTGGTACTTGGTAGCCTCTCAGGTTGTGTTTTTATGTTCTCTTTGCATGGGTGGTAATGGGGTTTTCACCTTCTTATGTTTCTTGGAATCAGTCATGTCCTATAAGTAGACTTGATCTTGGATGAATTATTTTGCAAAAGGATGTTTGTTTTGATAATCTGGCAAAAAGCTTGATCGTGTTCTAATTTTTTAACAGGTTTGTTCTATGGCAAGAACCAATTTCAACATAATCAAACAGGAAAATAACAAGCATGTGTTTGAAAACAATCTGATAAGGGACAAAGCAACCTTGAAGGATACAAGCACATGACAAATTTGAATGTTGGGTACTTTGTTTGTGTTTTGGATTTGTCAATTTCTTCAAACACTTGAAGCACAAAATCTACCTAAGGAATTGGCATAGCATGAAAATACTTGCTTGTAAGCTTAGGCACACACACAAGAGCTAATCAGAATATGGCCATCACCAAGCATGCAATGGCTCTAGTCATGATGTTGTATTATCCGATTCCAAATGCTTAGGGTGGCACGAATGTACGAGTGATCTTGGGGAATTTACTATCTTCCTTGCACAAGAATTATCACCTTTCATGGGTGTTCTGGGTAGCTTCTAAGCCTAGAGTGTTTAGTATAGTTCTCCATTTGATTGTATCCTCTATGTCCATGCAAGCACAATTCGGGTGTATAGCCCCATAGAGCGTCTTGACAAAAGTGGTCACGTAAATGTGATTAAGACTGCAAGGCCACACTTAAGTTAGACGAGAGCCAAGTATAAGCTCAAATGCCAACCAACTCCCGAGGCTTTAACCCCAAGGAGTAAATTTGATTAACGTGAGTTAGAGTGGTGTGGCTTACACCTTGTTCTCACGTGGGTCATTTTTGGGAGATTTTTTTCCTCAACCGGCAGGCCCATATAAAGGATTTATAGTAACCTGGATTGGCAAAAAAAAGGAGTCTGGATTTCTGATTTTCCCACAAGGGGAAAAGAACATAATCTCCTATCCAATATTATTTTCTCCACAAACACGCAAGACACGCTTTGTTCCTTCCAAAAGATTTAATTGTTCAACACTAAGTAAGTGTGTCTAGGTTTTTGATCTTCCCAAAAGGGAAGAGAGCATAATCCCCTAACACTCACTTAGGATTAACCAAAAAAATCTAACTAATTAGTCTAGGTGCCTAAAAAATATTTATGCAAATGCGGTCATTTGGTCAATGTAGATTCGTGGCAACCTGTAAGACAAATGTGAGTAGTTTTGAATTTGCATCTTTGACAAGTGGTGCTGTAAAAAAATCAGTTAGTAGTTTCAAGTTTATCCTTTGGCAAGCACTAAAAACACAAGAAACACTCTACAATTGTTAGTTCAAGATAAATCCAACTTAAATAGAGCGCAAACACCAGTTCAGGGCACAGACACAGATTTGGTTTTTTGCCTAAAAATAACAAAGAGTGAAAAACAAGCTAAAAACACAGAAAAACTAGAAAGATGTTTATACTAGTCATAGACGCTGGTTTACAGAGCACAGACACCAGTGAAGGGTGCAGATGCTGGTTTGTGAATCGCAAATGTTGGTTCATGAACCAGCGTTTACGCAGACACTGATGTGCCTGCAAATACAAAAAGACAGCAAACAAAGTTACTTTTCTTCTTTTCTAGTCTTTAATTATATCAAATTTTGCCATTTAGAGAGTATTGACAGAACTAAAAGCTAGTGTTCTTTAAACCATTATCAAGATTTGTTTTTCCTAATGAAAATTTGGCACTATTTATGCTTGTAAAATGAATCTCTGCTAAAAAACAGAATGATAATGCCTAAAATCACTAGGAGAACCAAAAATCGAGATAAATCAAAAAATTTTGTTAGCAAAGTCTAAAACTAGCTCTTCCAAGCAGAGATGCCAGTTTAGAGCGGAGAGGTTGGTTCAGCGAAGATGCTGAATGACAGTTCAGTGAGAACCGGTGTTTGCGCAAACGCCTCTGCGTGAAATGCAGACACTGATTTGTGTTCTGGATGAAACTTGCATAGAATTAAGACAAGAAGTGAGATATTTTAGGGACGTGGGTCCCATTGGGCATGCCAGAATGTAGTATGAGGAATCCTTCAACCTGTTGGGAGCAAGCTCAAACATGCAAACATTAGTGGGTTAGCACATAAATCATATCAAAAAGCATGTAAGAGATCAATTAAACAACAAAGAACACCAAATAACATCAGATTAAGCTAAAAATAAGTAAACAAATGCACCCCATTTTACTAATTTTGATTTTCTTTTATTGATGGATGTGGGTGTGCTCTCTCAAACACACAAAATGCTATGGATCCCCAAGGCAATGCAACAATGGAATGCAAGCTTGGAATCAAAGGAGAAATTCAAGAACTAGTATGGAAAACTAGTCTCAAATTCTTCCTAAAGTTGATGCTCAATGCAAGACATGAGATTATAAACTATGATGCAAGAAATATGCTATGAAAATGAGAAACATGATTCAATTACCAAATTCAAACATAGCATGTTATTTCTATGTGAATTAAGCAAGAAAACTATAAGCATGAAACTACCTATGAAATTCTAACACAATTCTAGCATGATAACAATGCAAATTGAGAGATGAAAATATAAGAGGAGAAGGCGTCTATTTATAGAGTTTTTGGAGAGAGGAAGAGGCTTGGATGAAGTGGAACCTATGTGGAATCCACATAAGAGCCACATAGGAGACACATGGACTTGAAAAGATGGCCAATTTTGCGTCAAAATTGGCATTAATATTGAGTAGCTCAATATTTCAAAAGAGGAGACAAAGTTGTAAGAGGGAATTAAAGAGGAATGGGTGACCATTTTGGAGAGAAATTCCTCATGTGGGTGAGCATTCCATTAGCCTTGAAAATGTTAGGAATCACCCATTAAACATGGTTAGAGGACAGTTAGGTGGGGAAGCATACTTAGGAAATGAGGTGATGGGAGTAGGGTAGGAATAGGGTAGGCTTAATAGGTTCCTAGATAGGGTTTAGATTATAATCCAAATTGAATTTGAATAAATCATGCTTTAGAAGAATTAGGAATATGGAGGATTTAATAAATATGAATTCATTAAAAGGGGATTTTGAGGAGGCAAATGTATTTAAATAAAATACATTAGAATAGTATTTAAACTATTGATAAATGAAACTATTTAATTGATTGAATTAAATAGTTAGAGGAATAAGAGGGAAAATAATATTAATATTTTTGGACGTCTACAGTAACAAACACAAAGTATTTATTAAGGTTGTCAATCATCCTTTTATATGGTAGAAGCTTGTAATCTTTTGTTTGATACTAATCATTGATTTGATTGATCACCATCTGTGAGTCACCGTAGATATGCAATACAGTGATTTTCCATTCAATGGCCATCTTTAAACCATTCGCCAAAGCTTCATATTCCGCAATGTTGTTAGTACAAGGAAACATCATTTTATAAGCCTTGGGGATCTTGTATCCTTATGGTGTGTTAAAATGGAATCCAACACTAGATCCTTGCTATGTAAAAGATCTGTCAAAGAACATTTTCCAGGTTTTCTTTATGAGGTGTAAAATGGCTTCATCGGGGAATTCAATTAGCAGTGGTTGTGTATCTTGTGAAGGAGCATCAGCTTGGTGATCAACAATAACCTGTCCTTTGATTTATTTCATGTCAACATATTCAATGTCAAAATTACTCAATATCATAACCTACTTGGCTAGCCTTCCGACGAGAGTTTCTTTTCTTAACAGATACTTGAGAGGATCTATCTTAGCAATCAACTTGACAAAGTGTGCTAGCATATAGTGTCTTATCTTTTGAGAAGAAAAAACCATAGCAAGGAAAGATTTTTTAACAATAGTATAATTATTCTCATATGACACCATAGTTCTGCTTAAGTAATATATGGCTCTTTCTTTTTCTGTTACACCCTATTGTGCTAGCAAAGCTCCGAGTGATGTGTCGGTATCTAAAATCTAAAGGAGGTGTTTTCCTGCTATTGGTGTCATCAGTATGGGTGAATTAGCTAGATATTCCTTGATTTTCTAGAAATTTTTCTCACACCCTTCATCCCATTTGAATGTAACTCCTTTGTGTAGTGTTCTTGTGAAAGGTTGTGCCTTATCTGCAAGTTGGGATATAAACCTTCTAATAGATTGAATTAGACCTTGTAGAGTCCTAACTTGACTAATATTGTGAGGAGGTTATATGTCCATTATTGCTGCTACCTTTTTAGGATCAACCTCAATTCCTTTTGCTGAAACAATGTACCCCAGAAGTTTACCAGAAGTTACACCAAAAACACACTTTTTAGGATTCATTCTAAGCTTGAATTGTTCCATTTGGTCCAAAATCATTTCTAAATTTGCTCGATGAGTAGCTCTTCTAATTTTTCCAGGGTGTCATCTACATATTCTTCCATGTTTTTGTGCATCACATAATGAAATATAGTAGTTATAGCTTGTTGGTATGTTACTCCATCATTTTTGGGACTGAAAGGCCTGACATTCCAACAAAAAGTGCCCCAAGTGCATGTGAAAGTTGTCTTCTCTTGATCCTCCAGAGCTATTCGTAACTGGTTGTAACTGAAAAATTCATCCATTAGAGATTACGTCTCATAATCGGCTGTGAGGTCCATAATCATGTCAATATTAGGTAATGGAAAGTCATCCTTAGGGAAAGCCTTGTTTAAATCTCTGAAGTTTGTGCAAACTCAAATGGACTTATCATGTCTAGTCACAGGGACAATGTTAGAAATCTAATCAGTGTATGTTATGGCACAGATGAATTCAACCTTCAGTATTTTTTCTAATTCTACTTTGACTAACAACGCCACATGAGGATGTATTTTGTGTAGCTTTTTATTGAATGGCTTAATTCCTAGAGCAATTGACAAGTGGTGCATAATCAGATCTGTTTCTAATCCTGGAAAGTATGAATATGGCCAAGAAAATTTGATTTTACTTTTCATGAAGAATTGGATAAATTCTTGCTTTTGTTGCTTAGATAGAGACTGTGACAGGTAGATTAGCTGAGGTGCCTCTATTGTTCCCAAATTTACCACTTATGTTGCTTCTATCAGTATTAAGGATCTTTCCTGAAAGTAATTAGGAAGGAGATCAAGTTCCCCATCCTTTGATGCCTTAGAGAGGTTTTCACCATTGGATACACCTTTTGTTTTTACTATTTTTGGTTCTGATACTGCGACAAAGTGGTTTTCAACATCAGAACTTTTTTTCTTTTTATCTTTTCTCTTTAGGCTAAGAAACTTGATTTCCCCCTCTATCATGTTCACCATTGTTGAACAGGTGGAAGAGGTGAAGGGCTTGATGGAATTCAAGTATTGGGCTAAGGTGTAGTCATTAGGAGAAAAAATCAAGTCTAGAGGTTCATTAGGGTTCCATTCGATTAGTTTAGGGTGAGAAAGGGGTAGAGAACCTACAAGTTCCAAGGATAGCATAGAGTTATCCAGATCAAGGTCTTCAATAGGTAAGAGAAGGTCTGTGATAGCACTCTCTGAACAACTTCCTAAACTATGATTCTTCCTAACACTACTAGTAGAGCCATTGTTGGTATCACGTGGATTCAATCTGTTTGACCTAGCATTATTTTATTCATTCTCTTGATGAGTGGATATCCTAGCTAGAAAGTGCTTAGAGGAAAAATTTCAATCCTCAAGGATGAGATTCATGGGCAAGGATCCATATCAAGTTGTTGAAGATCTTGAAGGTCCCAAGTTTCTTCCTCTTCTTCTGCTTCATGATCCCATTGTTCCCATTGTTCTAATGTAATATTATTTCTATAACTAGTGGTCACAGGACCACCTCTATTGCTAGTTGATGCAGATTCATGGCTAGAACGTTGGTCAAAATCCCAACTCTGAGTAGCAGATGTGAGAGAATTCCTAGGTTCCCTTCCAAAACCCTAGTTGATGTTAGGTGGAAGAGGCGGCCTTTCCTCATTTTTAGAAGAACAATCATCCTCAGGAACATAGATGGGCTCTGGTTCCAAAAGTTCACTTAGGGGTGAGTCTGATGTTCCAAAAATGTAAAGAATTTCTCCACATAGGACATGAGCTAAAAAATTGTGAGCTACATCCACTTCAATATACATGGTAGCATCAGAAAAGGAATCCCACTCATACTCAGTAGAGTTTGTTTCAATTGAATGAGGAAAGTCTAACACATGTGTAGGAGCCACAACTTTCCCCCAGTTGGGATGTTGTTCATGTGAAGTATAATCTTAATCTTGTGCATAATCAAATTGAATAGGAGCATGATCCTTATTCTCCAAATATCAAGAGAGTCCTTGGGACACTGAGATAGCTATTCTTTTCATGCTTCTGATTTGTTCCACATTATGTAGAATCATCCTCTAATATTTGAGAGGCACGAGGAGAAGCCTCCTCAACAACATGTACCCCATGATTTGAGAAATGAGGTAAACCAAGGACATGAGAGGTAAAAACAAGATGCCCCCAGTTAGGATGTCTATCTTCTATATCTAAGTGCATTTCTATCTTTTGAGTTGACATCTCTTTCTCATTTGAAGCAGTGGATCCATTTGGTTCAAAGGAAGCTCTGTGAAAAGATGGAACATAAGGTTCCCCTTGATATGCAGTATTTTTAGTGATGGCACACATCAGTTGCTCAAAAGGAAGAGGGATACTCTCTGATTCATCTTCTTTAGTGTCTGTGTCATATGTGTCTATGTGAGAGATGATAGGGACATTACTAGGAGAGGGATGAACTTTCTTCTCATGTTACCCCAAGCTAGTCCTATCTATGGGACTTTGAAATTCAGAATGAAGGGGGTTCTATTAGACCTTTGTCTTTTCCCAGGGATCCCTTACCTTTGTATCCCATTTGTTTCATTATTTGATATCCTTTCCCATACATATGTGGGAATATTTCCACATGTTTCACTTCGTTATCTTGTTCTTCATCCTTGTACATCCATGCGAGAACAAATTTCTCTTCATTCTTTTTTAAAAGAGAAATACGTGCCTTTACCATTCCAGTTCCTTTATGTCTTTCTACTTGTTGACCATTTGAAGGTGGGAAGGATGAGGATGGCATTCCATAAGATCTAGGAGATGTAGGAAGAGAAGTTAATTGGTATTCTCCCATGCTTGTACTATTGATCTTAAGTTTTTCCTCAAAGGTCTTCATTAGTGCCTTTTGAGCCACTTTAGAAGTTTGTGGTGCCTTTTTTTGTGTGGAACCATGCTGTCAGCTTGTTTCAAAGTGTTGCAAGAGTAGGCATTGTCAGCTAGAATGGACACTTCTACCCCATTGTATGGGAATTTCACACACTGATGATAAGTAGAGGGGACTACCTTCATGTCATGAATCCAAGGTCTTCCTAGCAATATGTTGTATGTGAGAGTCAAATCCAACACCTGAAAAGTAACATTTCTTTCAATAGGGCCCACTCTAATAGGGAGCACCACAAGTCCCTTTGATGATCTCTCCTCCTTATCATATGCTTTGATAGTTATCTTCTTCCGAGGATCAATAGTGTGTTCACAAAATCCTAGAGTTGTGACCAGTTTGAGAGTACAGATGTTCAACCCAACACCTCTATCTATCAAAATGTGCCTAACCTGATACTTGTGAATCAAGACCTCTATGTGAAAAGGTTGATTGTGTGGGTGACTAAGGGATTTGTCATCTTCTTCTAAGAAAGACAGATAATGTGAAGAAGTTAAATGGTTGACCATTATTTGGAATCGGTTGACATCCAAGACCTTTGGCATGTTTTTTTTAGAAAGAGCACTCTCAAGGATCTCCTTGTGTGATGGTGACAATTTGAGAAACTTTTGAATAGAGATTTGCATGGGTGTTCATTGTAATTGGTCCACCAGGTTGTAGTTCACAGACAAAAGGGATAAGGTAGTTTTCTTGGAAGTTTATTCCTTGTTTGTTGGTGTAGAAGTTGGATGAGAAGAGGATAAAACACCTATGATAGTCATTTTAGATTGATTTCACATAACCATGTTGGCAGCTTTAGTTTTCTTCTCATTGATGGTGATGACATTGACCGAGCGGTCTGAAGGTTCAAGCATATTAATCACATTATCGTTGTTTATGTAGGTGTGATTTATTTTTATGCCTTGGGTTTTTGAAGACTCTCCCTTCTCATAGGATGGTAAAGGCTTCTTGAAAGCCTTGTGGTCATCATCATTCTTGTATCCATCAATGGTAATAGTTTGATTATCAATTAGATCATGTGTCACATGTTTTAAATTCATGCACTCATTGGTCATGTGCCCCTTATTCTTGTGGTATTCACAATAATGGTCATCATTCCACCATTTTGGTTTCACTTCAGGATCCCAGGGTTTTGAATCTGGGATCACGATAATCTTGTGGGCGACCAACAATTTTAGTGCATCTTCTAACGGCTCTCCAAGTGAAGTAAAGTTACGCTTGGGTCATGGGATCCAAGGTGTCTTATCTTTATGAGTATTTGGAGCAATCTTGGGAATATTTATGGTGTTCACAGTAACCTTGGTAGCTTGAATGCTACTTGAGAGGTTGAATATGGGTTGTTTAGCCTCAAGTGAATTGACTACACCATCGTTAACCACATTTCATTTCTTGTTCCAAAATTTGCTCTTATCTTTTTCATTACCATTACTGGACTTGGTATCCTTAGTTAGAGTGTGTTCACCCCTCTTTACAAGGACATCCTCTATCCTGATTACACTATACACTAGATCACTAAATGAGGTGCACTTTTGCATTTGGGTCATGTAGTTCATCTCAGGCACCAAGTTTTTGATAAATATATTAATCTTTTCTGACTCAGGTATCTACCTTGGGTATCTTGAAAGCATCCTTCTCCATCTCTGGAGGAAATTAATAAAGGGCTCACATGTATGTTGCTTAGTATTGCACAGGTTTAACATTGTGATCGTATGTAATGGATGAACTTTATCACTAACTCATCGCATGTTTGGATCCCAAGCGAAAGTTTTGTGAACCACTCCAAGGCTTGGTCATTGAGGCTTTGTGGGAATAGTCTCATTAAGTAAGTATTCTCATGAATGAAATCCCTACTAAGAGCACAAAATTCCCTTACATGATCTCGTGGGTCACCTTCCCCATTGTATTTTTCATACTTAGGAATCTCAATCTTGGGACGAAAAGGTGGCATGTAGAGACCCTTCGCAAAAGGGAAAAGAATTATGGACTCCAAAGAATATTTTCTAGTTGGTTGTTCATTTTCTTTCTTTATATATTGTTGGTAAACAGATTGTTCTTTTGAATGTAACTCTAAAATACCCAAAAATGTTTAAGAACAATTGAATACAATAGTTGAGAAATAGTTACTTGAAAATCTATTCTCCCTCTGAATTAGAAGGTACAGCTCCCTTATATAAATAATATTCAATGAATTTCGACCTTTCCTAACCAAATAGGGGTATGCTCTTAACCCGAGAGCAGGAGAGGTAAACCAAGCTAAGTCTAGACAGAAAATAGCTCAGGCAAAGTAAATACAATTCTAAACCTAGCCAATTCTAAGATCTTATCAATCAGATTAACTCCCAAAACTGGTGATGCATGAATGATTACTAAAAATGCAGATGCAAAACTAGAGACTATCAATGTACTGATATTGAGTCGATCTATATCGTAGGAACATTCCCAAAACTTAGAATAGCAACTAATGTTCCCCTTAATTAACTGTATCAAATCATAATACAGGATTCTGGTTCGAATATAAATTACAAACCTAATTTAAAAGAAACGCTTGAATTCAACAGAAAGATAAATGAAATGCAATGAAACAGTCAAAGAAATGAAATTCAGACATACACAATTGACTCAGCAAAAATGTTATTCTTCATGCCAAAATTTAGCCGACCTGTGTATTGATTTTGAGAGTAATACATATAGAGTTCCAGATTAGACCATTACAAAAGGGGTAACCGAAACAGTTCAACTTCCCCAACCAAAAATGATAACCAAAGGTTTATCCGTTACAAAATTAACAAAAATAGAACAAGGGGAGAATATATTTATGATTTAGTTTCCTTCCCCTTATCTAATTTGGCCCTATAGGCGATTACAGTAGTGATGACTTGGATGATCTCTTCATGTCTATTGACATGGACATTGGTGTAATGGACGAGCCATCTAGAATGTTCTTTGGCTAGAGTCTTGATTACTTCTATCCAATCTTTTAGTTCCTCCATAGCTCTAAAGATGCATCCACTCAATTGCTAGAGCTCTGGCACCTTGTCTAGATGAGTCGAAGACTGCTCCGCTAAATTGTGTATGTAATCTGTGAATGACTTCTACATGTTGGTTACTCCAACTATTACTTTTCCTTGACCACTGGTTTGAGATTCCACATGAATTCCTAAGAGGAGTTTAAAATCCTTACTCTGTTCCTCTTGCACTTTAACATCTGTTTGTTGGAGTCCGGTCTTGGCCTGAATGATCATCTCAATTTTGAACTCCAGACTTTGGAGCTATTCAATCAAGGGCTCATCACCCTTCTGTAGGATCTTATCTTTTAGGACCTCCTTAGTCTTCATCTTTACTGCCACATGCAACATGACTATGCATTCTTGGCATCTTACTCTTTCTACAGTGAGAGTCTGTAAATTCTTCTCAATGTTGCTCTTCTCTATTTCTAGCCTTAAAAGAGCGTTACCTAACTGTTCAATGATTGCCAGACCTTCTGACTTGAGCCTCTCAATCCACCTCTTACCAATCTGCCCATAATGTCAATCCTCTTACAACTTAGCCAGAATGGCTTGGTTCTCAGCAGCATTTGGATCGAAGGAATTTTGGGTACTGGGAGTACTCATAATAGGAGTTAGGAGCTATCTGATGAAATCAGTTAATTGGGCCACTTTTTCCTTAAGCTAAATTTTGGAAGTCTTAAGATCTTTTAGCTCTTCCTCTATTACTACATTAGTGGACTTCCACCATTCCACCTTGGTATCATGTCAAGCCAATCCCATATCGAATGACTGCAACTGAAAGTTAGAAGCCACCAGATCTTCAAGTCTGCCTTCTTTAGTGGGCTTGGCTACTTCCATGGTGAAGTGCCCTATCTTAGGATCATGACCCAGAGTAGACATTGCCTTTACACTCTTATTTTTTCTTGTGGTAGCCTTGGGCTGAAAGGCCTATGATAGAGTGTCTTGGCTGGGGATTGCTTCTCCCAATCTCTTCATTTTTCACTCTAGAGTGTTTGCTATCCATCAATCTGCGCTGGTGACTCTGTTGGCAGAGACCAAATCTTCGATGAATAGCTTCCTTATGAGTGGAGGAGTAGCTTTAGGGTGGGAAGTGAATGGATTCACCAAAGTAGGTGAAGAGGAGATTAATTTCACAACTTGAGCAACCTCTTGTTGCTCCCCACCCCTCTTATTCAATTCTATAGAGGTGCTAGGGCTATCCTCTCCTACTTTAACTATGACAGGGGATGCCCTCTTTGGATTTTTTTGGGTCAAAGTCACAGCCAAAGTATCCATAGCAATAGCACTAGCCAGCTATTCAGACTCTGTAGCTTTAGAAATCTCGACTGCAGACTTGATTTGGTATGTCGGGACTTCTTCTTCAGTGACTCTGATGTCTGGAAGAGGACCCTCTCCATAGGTCTTTTCTAGGAGAGAAGTCTTCTCAGGAGGTTCATCACCTCCTCCTGACGGCTGACTTGATCCTTTTGCAACTATTGGGATTATTGCTGATCAAGTGGTTGCAACACTAGAAGTTTCTTTTGCCAAAGTTCACTGGGCAGGAGGCTTCCTTTCTGACCTCTTCCTTTGGCCTACAATCCACTTGACCCATTGAACTATCCTTTTGTAAATCCCTCCCATCAGAGCCTACAAGTCACTTATTTCTTGGTCTAGCATAGGCTCTAAGTTGATAGGGGTGGACTTTATCTTCTCCAAGTATGTATCATTGTATAGATGATTGCCATCATCTTCTAGCCCTTCTACTAAAATGTTAACATTGACCTTTTTGATCTGTTCAATGGTTAACCGAGCATAGAATCTTTCCCTACTCTCCAAGTCATCTTTGCAATTGGCCCAATAGTCCTCAATATCAGGTACATTGTGAATGGCCCAGCTCATCTGTAAAACATCTCTGGCATAATTAACTAGATCATATTGTGGCCTTAGAATGTCATATGTTTCTAGAGAGAACTTCTTCGAGAATGTTTTAAGAACATTCTTCACCTCCGACTGGGAAGCACAACTGTAAGCTCCGATGGTCATTGGGAACTCATAGCCTTTCTTCTTTGCCTCTGAATAGATCAGTTTCACCTGGAGTGCTTGCCTCGTTACCTTGATTAGCATGATCATGTCAGTAGGGTATCTGGGTAGCTTCAAAGGAAAGTCATCGAAACCTGCAAGATGAATATATGAGAAATCTCTAAACTGAATAAAATAGCATCCGAATTGGCTTATAAAAGCCATGGCTTCAAGAGAAAATATCCTTTCTGGACTACCTTGTAGCTCCCTGCATAGTCTCATTGTAAAGGCGTCATTAACTATGAGATAATCAGCATAACTATTTTATAGTTGCAAAGAAGGGAAAAACTCATAGCTTTTTACATCATCTAGGAATTCCTCTAACCTAGGAAGCCAAGGCTAGATTTGAATCATAGCTAAAATATACACGAAGATAGAAGACATGTAGAATTCATTCTGGAACTTAGCCCTATTAAGGGCGTCCAAGAGATTCTCACTCACCATAAGGGCCCAGTCAATGAAATGATGCTGAGAACAAATTATCTGAACCAGGAAGAAATGTTGTTCAACAAAATTAAGAGCTTTTCTCTCACCTCTAATCTTGTGAAGAAATACCAGGATGTCCATGATCTCTGGCTTCTGATTTGCACCAAATAATGTTCTTCTGATTTGCGCCAAATAATGTTTTGGGCAACTTGCCCTTGGCACTCTTGGGTTCTTTAAACCATGACTTCATGATCTCTCTCTTCCATACCAGTCTCTTCGCTGAATATTCAGAGACCGCCTGACTATAAGTCATCTCAGAGTATTCCACTTACTCTGGAATATGGAGGGAATTCTCGATAGACTCTCTATCAATAGAGAGGAGCACCGTGTTGTCAGGTAGGAGAATTTTCTTGGTGTCTGGGTTGTATTGGGCTATACATTCCCAGACCAATTCGGGAGCCTAAACGGCTACAGGAAAACTGGCAGCTTCAACTAACCCGCTCTCCTTAAGCTTCTCTGTAATAGGGTGTATCTACTCCACTCTCAATCTATTCTGTAAGTTCTGCATGTCAAAGAAATTCAGTGAGGTATCTGAGATTTTGTGCCACTCAGAGATAATCTCATTCATTCTGTTGAATCCCACAAATCTAGAAGCCATGTGAGTATGATTCAACCTAGAGATTCAAATTTCTCTTCGAGATATAGAGGAAATGAGAAACTAGTCTTAGCTACTTTGAATTCAAACAATTTGGTGAACAATGGTGGTCCCAGTTTGAAATCTCCAACTGATTTTATACTTTTGAATTCTTACCATTTAACGGCCAACTTCCCACGCCACACAAGTGAAAAGACCCCTACATTAATGAACAAGTCTGTTACAAAGTAAAATGACCTTATTTGAATTAATTACTTTGTTTTACATGCCATTAAAAAAACATTTTTTACTTTAGTAACCGTAACGGTAACTTTCTCTAAGTGGCGAAAAATTACTTTTCTGCTTCTCCTTTGGGCAGAAAAATACTTTTGGAATGCTCTCTGTCTGAAAATCTGCCAAAGGAGAATTCTGGCCTATAGGGGTGCCAAAATGATATATATTGATTCCATTGGCCTTTTTATATGTCGGATCTCTTATGGGATGGATTATATTTCAAAACTTCTTCACCTTGATAGTTTGGCAGAAAATGCATCTTGCGAGTCAAAACCTGCCTGTAGGAGTAGAGGAGAAGCCATTTTCCGCTTTTCTGCCTATGGGCTAACTCCATGAAATTTTCTTCACTTGATTTTTTCTTTTGTTTCCCATAGGTTCTATATGAGTGCTCAAAGCTTTCTTGTTCTTGACTTCCTCATTTTCCATCTTTATTTACCTCTGATATTCTTAAGTCTATCAATTGCGAAAAGTGCACTCCACATGTGATTTTCCACCATGGAGAAGCTAAAACTTGATTTCCCACCAATGTTGTAACTTGAAGATATGAGGGAAAGTATTTCATCTGTATGTGATTTTGAGGTTAGAATATTTCAAAACACGGCCTTTACCAGATTGGGGACTTAACCTACCCGATAAAAATATGATTTCAGACCCAGAATTCACCCGGCTTAGGAAGGAGAAGTCAAGTTAGGGAAATTTGATAAAGGCCTTCTATCCTAAGGGGATTTCTAGACTTAGAGTCCGGACTCACATGAAACTTCCAAGACTACTACTACACATAAAACATCCATTTTTGTCTTGAGGTATAAAGACCAAAAGTAGGGCAACAGCTGGCTCTGTCTGGGGACTTGGACATTCACATGTCTAAGCAAGGAACTCAAATCTTTGGTTTTGCAAAGCTCAAAAAAAGGTGGCTCACAACAAAACTAAAGCAAGACACATGAAGGAAAATAGAAAGGAAACCTAACTAGGAAAACAAAAATAGGAACTAAACGTAACTATTGTACAACACAGGGGTTACCTGCTTTCAATTTAGATCTGATAGAGCTTCATATACTAACCATTATACATCAGGGGTAGTGCCTCACCATCTGGATAATTCAATTTGAAACAATTTTTATCAAATTCCTGATGGATTTTGAAAGGTCCTTTCCACAGTGTTTCAAATTTCCCATGCATGCCTTTGGGTGCCCTGCGCTTGTCCCACAATAGCACCATGTCTCCCTCTATAAATGTCTGAGGCTTGCTCTTTTTATCAAATAGGTTCTTCACACGCATCTGATGACGTGTGATATGATCAACCATTTTCTCCCTTTCTTCTTCCAATTTGCTCAGGTACAAGATCCTCTTCTCTAAACCATCTTCATATATGCCATCTTCTACTACTGTCCTCAGTTTGCAAGTTGCTAATTCTAATGGAAATGGGAGACTAGCTTCTACCCCGTAGACAAGTTTGAAATGAGATACGCCAATGGCTCTTTTGGGGGTCACTCTATCTACCCAAAGGGCTTCATAGATATTTTTATGCCAACTTCTTTGGTTTTCTTCCATGATCTTTTTCATGATGTTTACCAAATTTTTGTTACTAGATTCCGCTTGGCCATTCCCTTGAGGGAAATAATCAGAAGAATGGCTGATCATGATGCCGTACTTAAAACAAAATTCATTAATTTCTTGAGAAGAAAATTATGTGGCATTATCCATAACCGAATTAATAGGTACACCAAATCTTACCAGAATATTTTCTTTGATAAACTCACATACTACCTCTGAAGTAGTCCTTTTGATTGCCTTGGCTTCCACCCATTTTTTGAAGTAGTCAGTTGCAGTAATTATGTAAGTATGACCTGCACTAGATGTAGGGCTTATAGGACCAATAAAATCAAGTCCCCACTATTGGAGTGGCCCTTCAATTATCACTGGTCTGAGGGGTAACGCTGCTAACTGTGGCTTCCCAGTAAACATCTTGCATTTTTCACATCTTGCCACCCACTGGTATGCATCTTTAAACATTCCCAGCCAGGAATAACACTGTCTCAAAATTTTGAATGCAGTGACTGATGAGGAGAAGTGTCCTCCATAGGCTTCATCATGAAAAACCTTTAACAACTTCTCTTGTTGTTGTTTGTCGACACATTAGAGGAATGTTCCATATATAGATCTTTTATATAGTCTATCCTCCCAGATTACATATTTAGAAGCCTTTAGTTTTATGTCTCTCCTTTGCTTTGAATTTAATCCTTCAGGGAATTCACCATAGGTCAAGAAATACACAATGTTTTCAAACCATGGGTCTTGCATACTTACTGCCAAAACCAACTGTGTAGCTTTTGGGTCTTTGTCTGCTTGATTTTATGCCATTGCCTTGCACAAGGCATTCCCTCTTACCAACTTGGTGGGTTTGATCTCTATGTCATATTCTTGGGTTTTAGCTACCCATGCTCCTTGGTTGTTACACCCCACATCTTGTTGAGTCAAAACACTCTTCACTATGACATCAGGCACATACACAAGAGAGTGGGAATGTAGGATATAAAACCTGAAATTCTTAAGAGCCTTTACCACCGCAAAAGCATGCTTTTTAGTTTGAGAATATCTCAGCTTGTGGTTTTTTAGAGGTGTACTCATAAAAGTGATGGGGGCTTGAATTCCCTCTTCGTTCTCCTACATTAGAATGGCTGACAGAGTATGTTCCAAAGAATAACAATAAATTACAAAATCTTTCTTATAATTTGGGTGACATAACACTGGGGCATTAGCTATGGCATCCTTGATGCTTTTGAAATCTTGCTTACCAGGGTCATTCCATTTGAAATTCACATTTCCCTTCATCATATCAATAATGTGTTTAGTAATTTTAGAGAAATCAGGGACAAATCTCCTGAGGAAGTTGCCTTCACTGAAAAATTACTTCACTCTAGTTTTTTTCACCGGTAAACTTAGTTGCTGAATAGCTTTGACCCTTTCTGGATCAATCCTTATGCCTTCTTGGGAGACAATGTGACCCAATAGTTTCACTTTAGTTACACAAAACACTAATTTCTTGGGATTCAATGAAATTTCGTCCTCTCCACACCTTTGCAATACTTTCCTTAGATCATTTATATGATCTATTCTCTTTGTAGAGAACACGGTAAGATCATCCAGATACATACCAATGATTTTGTTCTTCATATCACTAAAAGAAAGATCCATACCTCTCTAAAAAGTAGCTCCGGCATTGATCAATATGAACGGCATCCTGTGATATGAGAAGGTCCCCCACAGAGTAGTGAAAGTCATTTTATGTTGATCCACTTTCTCAACTTCTATCTGATTATACCCTGAGAAGTCATCTAACATAGACATTATTTTGGCTCCAGCCACGATCTGTAAGAGGTGATCCATGTTGGGAAGGGCATAGTTGTCTTTTAAAGAAGATTGATTTAGATTTCTAAAGTCAACATAGATTCTTATTTCTCCATTCTTCTTCCTCACAGGCACTATGTTCGCAACCCAAGTAGAGTGATGGATGGGATATATGATCTTTTCTTTGAGCATTTTATCAACTTCCTTGAATATGGCATCAGCAAATTTGGGGTTGTAGTTCCTTTGCTTCTGCCTGAATGGAGCAGCTTCAGGTTTAAAGGGAATTTGGTGTTTGAATTTCCCGTTCATAAAACTTTTCAAATCTTCATAGCTCCAGGAAAAAACATCTGAGTATTCTAGAAAAAGCTTCTTGGCCTCATTCCTTTCTTCTTTGGTACAACACTTCCCGATATTGATCATCTTGGGATCCTTTTCAGTTCCAATATTCATTCCTTCATATTCACCAGTGGTAGATCCTCTTTTGATTCTTTTCTTCTTCTCAAACATTTCATGTCTATTGAAGAGCTTTCCAAGAGTGAATAGATGGGGCGGGATGATATTACCTTGTAATTGAATAACATCTGACTTATCTTTCTTCAACTTGTCTTGGCAGTTTTCTTTATAGTTGCCACGAGAATCTTTATGGAAGTCACCACCGCTCTCTAGAAAGAGAAGGAGATTCTTGTCATCTTAAAAAACATTCCAATCTTCCACGTTATCGGGCACAGATGGTCGATATATAACCTCCACTTGGTATTTTTTATCTTTGAATTCTGGGTGGGGAAGCAGTAATGAAGCTAAGACAGTCAAAGATTCTGCTTTGGAATTCAACCCTCTTGGCACAGATTCGATAAAGAAAGCATCCAATGCTTCTATTTCATCCCATACTCTATTTCTGTAGTTCTTCAACCTGTGGTTCTTTACAGAGTACTAATTCTTGACTTGTCGTATAATTAGCTTAGCATCGCCACGGGCTCTCAAAATTTTCACACCTCTTTCTTTTGTAGTGATAATCCCTAACAGAAGGTATTCATACTTGGTAGTGTTTTTAGTGTTCTCGAACTCTAATTTGTAAGCCAAGGGCTCACATACCCCGTCTAGTGATATTAGGACCACACCTGCACCAGATCCCAACAACGCACAACTGCCGTCAAATTCAAGAGTCCATATCTGTGGTGGTATTTCTTCAGTGGAAAATTGCTTTTCCTCTTCGGTGATTTTTTTTCTTTCTCAGGATCGACGGTGAACAACATATAATTTCCAAACTCCAATTCTTGATACAAGATTTGAGCTTTAGGGTCATCAGATTTCAACACTGTAAACTTGGCCTTCTCTTCGGGAACTAGTTTAATCTTTTTATTACCTACTGGGATTAAGGCTTGGGACCAATCCACCTTTATTTCCCCCCCAAGGTCTCTACAAAAACTTCTTCTTAACAACAAACTATAGTTAGCAGGTATATCAACAACAAGGATTGCTAGCAACATCTTCTTCTTGGGATGTGTTGTTAAGGCCACTTGAGCATCCTCATTCTGGCCAACTAGGGGTACTTGCTTGGAATCAATGGAGTAACACCTACCATGGGCTTTAGTGAGGGTAAGCCCTAAGGCTTTGGCCACAGTTGATGGCATTACATTGTCTGAGGCTCTGGAGTCTATTATATAATTTCTCAACCTGCAACCGTTAATATATAAAGACACATAGAATGGGTCAGGCTTTTGGCCTGGGAAGGTGGCTAAAATGGATTATTCCCTTTGTTCAACTGGGTTTGCAAATAAAGACTCATTCTCTATAGTAGTCATGATGCTTTGATTGAACTCTCGGTTCCCACCTTTACAATAATCTACTAGCTATTGCAGCTCAACAAGATTAGACTTAAGATAGTCTATGGGGGAAATCTAAATTCTGGAATCTCTACAGAATTGAATAATGTCAAAAGATTTTTGTTCTTTACCTAGTTGAGGAGTCCTCATACCTTGATTGGGCTCCTTTGAATTGGAAGTAGATGCCTCATTGTTTTTAGGCAATGACGAACCATGGCCTTTATCCTTCTGACTCTGGGTCAGGACCATATAAGAGGTCCCATCTATGGTGGCATAACATGTTGCTTCTTGCTTTGAATCTGATTCATACTCTAAATATAAGTTTTTAGAGTCGCCATGTGAGTATGAATCTGGTTCAGCTCCAGACAATCCAACATTCCACTCATCGGTCTGATGCATTTGCCAAGCATGAGCTACATCAGGGCAGCTTTCCCCATCGTGATCTATGGTTAAGTGGAAGGCACACATGTTCCCTCTTTTAGGAGGAGCCTCTATAGCTAGTCTCTATGGTGGAGTAGTTAACTGTAACATTTTTCATTCTGCATTCCTCCCATCATTATATCTGACAAGCTGCTCCTGAAAGTTTCACTGGTAGGGATTATTAAATCTAGGAAGTTGTCTGTTGAAGGCAGTGAATTCATTAGACAATTTTTAGATCATCTCATCAAATGATGTAGTATTGCTACTACTGGCTATAAACTATATCTCTCTTTTCCATTTCCCAGATGAAATCATATGGTCCTTGAGTTCTATAATGGTTCTCTATGTGGCATCCAAATTGGCAAGGTTCATTCTCCTTAAATCATAATTGATGTCCGATGGCATAGCACTTATGAAGAAAGTTTTCAAATTTCCCGTCGTAGGCCTGTCATCCACTGGGATACGATTTACCAGCTTGTTAAATTTAGCTATAAAATCCCTCATGTTGATTGATGACTCTTTCTTGATAGAAGTAAATTGAGTCAACAAGGCATGCTAATCTTCAGCAGTCTTAAACCTTCTTTTGAAGGCGGCTCTCATAGTAGCCTAATTGGTAATAGAAGAATCAGGTAAATGAAGAAACAAATCAGTGACGCCTTCGACGAGAGTCTCAATGAATAGTCTAACGACCACATCTTCTTCTCGAACCACTAGAATGTTAACTAAAGTGAAGAATGTGGCAATATGCTCATTTGTAGATACTTTCCCATCTCCAAAAAATTTGTGAAAGTTCTTTCTAGACCCTGTAGGAAGAGGGTTGTATGCTGCTAGTTGCAGGGGTCCGACTGCAGTGGCCCAAGGGAGTGCCATAGCTACCCGAGGTAAGTAGGGTGTTAGATTGACAACAGGAGGGGCAACTACTCCATGCAATGTCAACACTTGGAAAGTGGTGGATAACTAGGTGGTTTATTTAGGAGGTGAAGAAGGTCTGATCTTGCTCTTTATAGTTCTTTTTCCCTGATGGGGTACTTCTAAAAGAGAAAAATTAATATCTATAAGTCTCTCAAAGACTGGGTCTGTGCTACCTTCTTTCCTGGTACTTCTGAGAAATCTTTTAGGCTCTAGTTTTTCACCTAATTCTATGGCCTAACTTCACGCTCTACCCTTCTTAGATTTCTTCTTTGTATGGCTCTTTCAAGTGCTTCTACTCTAGCTTCTTCCTGCTCTAGCACTTGGCTGGCGTTTCTATAATGTTCGGTACTTCTTCTGTATCTCCAGATAAAAGTATTTAATGAGGAAATGAGATCCTCTTGATCGTCTTGGAATCCAAGATTAGGCTGGAGCATAGGGATTATATTTTCATGGGGAAGCACCATCTTTCCTCATTGTATGCTTCTGGTATAATGACTGTTCATTTCTCCAGCAGAGTCGCTAAAAATCTGTTGGTAAACAGATTGTTCTTTTGAATGTAACTCTAAAATACCCAAAAATGTTTAAGAACAATTGAATACAATAGTTGGGAAATAGTTACTTGAAAATCTATTCTCCCTCTGAATTAGAAGGTATAGCTCCCTTATATAAATAATATTCAATGAATTTTTATCTTTCCTAACCTAACAGGGGTATGCTCTTAACCCAAGAGCAGGAGAGGTAAACCAAGCTAAGTCTAGACATAAAATAGCTCAGGTGAAGTAAATAAAATTCTAAACCTAGCCAATTCTAAGATCTTATCAATCAGATTAACTCCCAAAACTGGTGATGCATGAATGATTACTAAAAATGCAGATGCAAAACTAGAGACTATCAATGTACTGATATTGAGTCGATCTATATCATAGGAACATTCCCAAAACTTAGAATAGCAACTGATTTTCCCCTTAATTAACTGTATCAAATCATAATACAGGATTTTGGTTCAAATACAGATTACAAACCTAATTTAAAAGAAACGCTCAAATTCAACAAAAAGATAAACGAAATGCAATGGAACAGTTAAAGAAATGGCATTCAGACATACACAATTGACTCAACAAAAATGCTATTCTTCATGCCAAAATTTAGCCGACCTTTGTATTGATTTTGGGAGTAATACATATAGAGTTCCAGATTGGACCGTTACAAAAGGGGTAACTAAAACGGTTCAACTTCCCCAACCAGAAATGATAACCAAAGGTTTATCCATTACAAAATTAACAAAAATAGAACAAGGGGAGAATATATTTATGATTTGGTTTCCTTCCCCTTATCTAATTTGGCCCTGTAGGCGATGACAACAGTGATGACTTGGATGAGCTCTTCATGTCTATTGACATGGACATTGGTGTAATAGACGAGCCATCTGGAATGTTCTTTGGCTAGAGTCTTGATTACTTCTGTCCGATCTTTTAGTTCCTCCATAGCTCTAAAGATGCATCCACTCAATTGCTGGAGCTCTGGCACCTTGTCTAGATGAGTCGAAGACTACTCTGCTAAATTATGCAAGTGATCTGTGAATGTATTCTCATGTTGGTTACTCCAACTATTTCTTTTCCTTGACCGCTAGTTTGCAATTCCACATGAAGTCCTAAGAGGAGTTTAAAATCCTTACTCTGTTCCTCTTGCACTTTAACATCTTTTTGTTGGATTCCGGTCTCGGCCTGAATGATCATCTTGATTTTGAACTCCAGACTTTGGAGCCATTCGATCAAGGGGTCATCACCCTTTTGTAGGATCTTAGCTTTTAGGGCCTCCTTAGTCTTCATCTTTACTACCACATGCAACATGACTATGCATTCTTGGCATCTTACTCTTTCTATAGTGAGAGTCTGTAAATTATTCTCAATGTTGCTCTTCTCTATTTCTAGCCTTAGAAGAGTGTTACCTAACTGTTCAATGATTTCTAGACCTTCTGACTCAAGCCTCTCAATCCACCTCTTACCAATCTTCCCATAATGTCAATCCTCTTGCAACTTAGCCAGAATGGCTTGGTTCTCAGCACCACTGGGATCGAAGGAATTTTGGGTACTGGGAGTACTCGCAATAGGAGTTAGGAGCTATCTGATGAAATTAGTTAGCTGGTCCACTTCCGCCTTAAGCTAAATTTTGGAAGTCTTAAGATCTTCTAGCTCTTCCTCTATTACTACATTAGTGGAATTCCACCAGTCCACCTTGGTATCGTGTCGAGCCAATCTCATATTGAATGACTACAACTGAAAGTCAGAAGCCACCAGATCTTTGAGTCTTCCTTCTTTAGTGGGCTTGGCTACTTCCATGGTGAAGTGCCCTATCTCAGGATCACAACCTAGAGTAGAAATTGTCTTTACACTCTTATGTTTTCTTGTGGTAGCCTTGGGTTTAAAGGCCCATGATAGAGTGTCTTGGCTAGGGATTGCTTCTCCCACTATCTTCCTTTTTCTCTCTAGAGTGTTTTCTATCCATGACTCTGCGCTGGTGACTCTATTGGTAGAGACCAACTCTTTGATGAATAGATTCCTTATGAGTGGAGGAGTATCTTTAGGGTGGGAAGTGAATAGATTCACTAAAGTAGGTGAAGAGGAGATTAATTTCACAACTTGAGCAACCTCCTATTGCTCCCCACCCCTCTTATCTGATTCTGTAGAGGTGCTAGGGCTATCCTCTCCTACTTCAACTATGACAGGGATGCCCTCTTTGTATTTTCTTGGGTCGAAGTCCCAGCCAAAGTATCCACAGCAATAGCACTAGCCGGTTGTTTGGACTCTCTAGCTTTAGAAAGCTTGGCTGCAGACTTGATTTGGTCTATCAGGACTTCTTCTTCAGTGACTCTGATGTCTGGAAGAGGACCCTCTCCACAGGTCTTTTCTAGGAGAGAAGTCTTCTCAGGAGGTTCATCACCTCCTCCCGATGGCTGACTTGATCCTTTTGCAACTGTTGGGATTGTTGTTGATGAAGTGGTTGCAATGCCAAAAGTTTCTTTTGCCAGAGTTCGCTGGGTGGGAGGCTTCCTTTCTAACCTCTTCCTTCGGCCTGCAGTCCACTCGACCCATTGAATTGTCCTTTTTTAAATCCCTCCCATAAGAGCCTACAAGTCACTTATTGCTTGGTCTAGCATAGGCTCTGAGCTAATAGGGGTGGACTTTATCTTCTCCAAGTATGTGTCACTGTACATATGATTTCCATCATCTTCTAGCCCTTCTACTGCAATGTTAACATTGAACTTTTTGATTTGTTCAATGGTTAACCGTGCATATAATCTTTCCCTTCTCTCCAAGTCATCTTTGCAATTGGCCCAATAGTCCTCAATATTAGGTACATGGTGAATGGCTTGGCTCATCTGTAAGACATCTCTAGCATAATTATCTGGATCATATTGTGGCCTTAGAATGTCATATGTTTCTAGAGAGAACTTCTTCGAGAATGTTTTAAGAAGATTCTTCCCCTCTGACTTGGATGCACAACTGTAAGCTCCAATGGTCATTGGGAACTCATAGCCTTTCTTATTTTCCTTTGAACAGATCAGGTTCACCTAGAGTGCTTGCCTCATTACCTCGATCAGCACGATCATGTCAATAGGGTATCTGGGCAGCTTCAAAGGAAATTCATCTAAACCTATAAGACGAAGATATGAGAAATATCTGAACTAATTAAAATAGCATCCGAATTGGATTATAAAGGCCATGGCTTCAGGAGAAAATCTCCTTTCCAGACAACCTTGTAGCTCCCTGCACACTCTCATTGTAAAGGCGTCATTAACTATGAGATAATTAGCATAACTATTTTGTAGTTGCAAAGAAGGGGAGAACTCATAGCTTTTTACATCATCTCAGAATTCCTCTAACCTAGGAAGCCCAGACCATATTTGAATCATAGCTAAAATATACAACAGGACAGAAGACATGTAGAATTCATTCTAGAACTTGGCCCTATTGAGGGCGTTCGAGAGATTGTCACTCACCATAAGGGCCCAGTCAATGAAATGATGCTGAGAACAGAATATCTGAACCAGGAAGAAATGTTGTTCAAAAAAATTAAGAGCTTCGCTCTCACCTCTAATCCTATGAAGAAATACCAGGATGTCCATGATCTCTGGTTTCGTATTTGCGCCAAATAATGTTTTGGGAAACTTTCCCTTGGCACTCTTGGGTTCTTTAAACCATGACTTCATGATCTCTCTCTTCCATACCAGTCTCTTCACTGAATATTCAGAGACCGCCCAACTATAAGTCATCTCAGAGTATTCCACTTGCTCTGTAATACGGAGGGAATTCTGGACATACTCTCTATCAATAGAGAGGAGCATCGTGTTTTTAGGTAGGAGAATTTTCTTGGTGTCTGGGTTGTATCAGGCTATACATTCCCAGACCAATTCGGGAGCCTGAACGGCTTCAAGAAAATTGGCGGCTTCAACTAACCCACTCTCCTTAAGCTTCTCTATAATAGGGTGTATCTGCTCCACTCTCAATCTACTCTAGAATTTCTGCATGTCAAAGAACTTCAGCAAGGTATCTGAGTTTTTGTGCCACTCAGAGATAATGTCATTCATTTCGTTGAATCCCACAAATCTAGAAGCCATGTGAGTATGATTCAACCTAGAGATTCGAATTTCTCTTCAGGATACAGAGACAATGAGCAACTGGTCTTAGCTACTTTGAATTCAAACAATTTGGTGAACAATGGTGGACTCACATGAAACTTCCAAGACTACTACTACACATAAAACATCCATTTTTGTCTTGAGGTATAAAGACCAAAAGTGGGGCAACATATATCTTATCGCACATCTCATGCCTTGGAGTTGTTTGTTGAGGATAGTAATAGGAGATATCTCTTCTTGTTGAATGGGTCCTTCAACATCAAAGTCATGCGTGAGTTTAACACCCAAGGATGCGAGGTGGATAAAGTACTTATCCTTATCTAATTTCAAAAGCGTGTGCATCATCTTCTGAAATTTCTTATCTTGTTGACATTTTCTTATGTCTTGTTATGTTGGTTCTTCCACTGAGGAAGAGGCACTAGTATGATGGCTCTCATTGCCATTTTTTGATTCCCAATCATAGGTAGACATAGTTTCTATCTTGTGTGTAGGCTGATCAAGCAGAGGTGTTGTTTGACCGGGAACTAAAGTCCCTTGTTTCAGAATCTCAAAATTTGTAGGTTTCTTGCAAGACAAAGGTCATAGTGTGATAGTGTCAATAACTTTTCCCTTAGAATAGAGATCAGCCTTCTGACTCCTTGTTTGGACCATGTACGGAAATCTGTGACTAACATCTCTAGAGGATCACGTTATCAATTCAATGTCAAAGCTTCAAAGACTTGTTTGATGGAGAAAAGAGATTGGTTGTTGAACTTGTACAAGGTATCATGCGTTAAGGCATAAATACCTACTAGACAACACTTGTGAAAAATTTGATAAGTAACCAAGAGTAAATAGCCAATATGATCAAGAGGATTGTGAGAAGCTAGGACAAAGGATAATGACAAATCTAATCACCAGATTTGAAATTTTAAAAAGACTGTGACAAGGTATGATAGTTTTTGTTGCAAAAGTTTGACTGAATGACAAAGATTTCAAGATTCGACTGATTTTAACTTAGATTCCAAATGATAATTCATGAGTTCCCATACGACAATATACTAGTCCTCATACAAGTTTTTTCCCTCTTAGTGTTCTGTCATACGACAAATGTAAAGGCATGAAATGACAAAAGATTCTGGAGCAATTTGCCACTTGTGCATGAAAGATTTCAGACAATGTTGTCTAATTTTTGAGGTAAAAATCTTGACGTTTACTATTTTATGTTTTCAAAGTGTTCTTGTCTGTAGGATATGTCAAGTTCAAGGTGTTCAAACACATCAAGCACAAAGATCAAAAATAACCCCAAACACTTTCTACCCTATAGTCAAATTGGCTTAGTATCACAATATTTGCCCACACTTGATATTCCTTCGCCTCCCACAAAGTGATATTGGCTTTTGTCAGGACTATGCGCATTGTGGGTTTTGGAAAGAGACTCAATGCTTGAATTGCATAAGCTCCCCCATGCCACATTAATTCTTTAAAACTTCCTTGGGAATACATATGTTGGGTGTAAAATCTTGGGGTGGTTCGGGTAAAGTCCACTTGGATCAATCCTTGCACTAAGATTATGATACCTTTGGAGGTAAATCGGGTAGCCTCTATCTAAAAGTGTCTAGTAAGTACATATGTTCATGACTACCCCTTGTAGCTTTGCAATAAAAATTAAGGCATATATCACTACAAGCGCCCAAAATGTAAAGTCTTGCATGCAAGATTGAGACCTCTCGACCCTACACAAGTTGAATGTATCTCCCTTGTAGTCTTGTAAACAAGATTAAGACCAAGATGGCCCTACAAGAACCCAGTCAAATGTAGTTCTTGCTTAGCAATATTGAGGCAATGAGGACCTACAAGTGAAGAGTCATTAGAGATAGAAAATAGCCATGTCTTCCCTCTCTTTGGATTGAAGGAAGCATTTGATTATAGTGGGTTGGAAGTAGCCAGGTCTGCTTGTTCCCCTCTTGGGTCGTTCCCAAAATATTTCTCTCTTAGAAGGCCCTCTAAAGGTAAATGCAAGAAAATTAAATGGATAGCTAGTAGAGGTCAAGATTTATGATTTTACAAGAGGAAAAGAGCATACTCTCCTACTTCATAGTGTCTCCCAAAAACATCAAGCACATGCTCATTTACCAAAAGAAAAGTGTTACTTGGTCAAGTTCAATCAAACATGTTTGGGTTTTTTACTCTCAAAAAGAGAAGAGCATACTCCCCTAATGTCTAATATTACTAAAACAAACAACACCCTAATTAAGCTAGGCACCTAAGAAATCCACTAAGAAGACACATGTTTTGTTTGGTTGATTTAATCTCAAGGCAACCTGCAAGCACAAACGTTAGTAGTTTCAATTTTCCTTTGGCAAGTGTCCTAAAAGAACAAATCGTTAGTAGTATTAGAAAAATACTATGCAAGTGCAACTTTGTCAAGCAAATCTTCCTCAAAACTTCCTGGAAAAACCAGTTAGGCTACAAAACCAGATAGTAAAAAGATCATAGAAAACATGAAAAACCAAAATCAACTCAAGAGAAACCCAAAAAATGCTTGTTGTTTTCCAAATGACAAAGCATATAATATAGAGTGACAGTAAAACTCATATGATAATACATCAACTGTCATACGACAAAATAGGTTCTGACAAATACCTGTATGATAAATCTAATAGCCTAAAATGATAGAAGACAGAAAATAAAATCTCATACGACAATAAACATGTTCCCAAATGACAAAGTATTATTTTGAGATTTGTTGTACAACAAAGGACAACCAATAGTATGATAGAAAGCACAGTTTCATCAAAAACATGTAGAAAATCATGAAAATGAGGTAAAAATGCAACTTCCTACCCCGCGGTGGGTGCCAAAAATCTGTGTGGTAAAATGTGTGATCAATATCTGCAACCAACACTTCAATAAACCATTATATCCAAAGGGTTAGTGAAAACATAAGATTTAAAGCATTGTCATAAAAACCTTAGAAATCAGCTTATTACTTCCTAGTTGAAGCGAGTATGATGCTCATAGATGTCCATCAGATTGGACATAGAGAAATTGGTGACTTGACTACTCCAAAATGGAAGATTCAATGAAAAGAAGATGAGCAAGATGCATAGACTTGCATACTTGGCTCTCAAAACTTAGAAAATGAAAGATGCAATGAACTATCAAGCTATGAATGATATTGAAACTAAAATGCAAATGCAAGCTACTAAAGTAAGAACAATGCATTTACTATTAAGCTATGAAAGGAAACTAGAATTCCATTAAGCTAAGAAATGAAGCTAACAATGCAAGAATGCAAGAAACTATTATGAAAGAAAAGAAATATGAGAGCACTAATGAGCTCTAGAATGAAAATAGCATTATAACTCTACTCCAAATCTTCTTGTTATGAATGAGCAATGGGAATCATCCCTTTTATAAGAGATTCCAAGGAATGAGTGGTTGAGATTAAGAGGCAAAAGAAATTGATCAATGATGGAGATGCAATTTCCTTGAATCCATGTGAGATGATAAAGTGATTTTGATTAGTCAACTTTGTGGAGAATAAGACAAAATTGGTATTTTCCCCTTTTTTTATTTTATTTTTATTTTTGAGTGCACACACATGTGTAAATGGGTTCACTTTTTGAATCTAGGAATTTTTTATTTATCCCAATGTTTTATGTTTTTTGGGGTTTAGGCTTTGATGATTGATGATTTGATTCAACAAGTTAGGATTAAAATTATATAAGCAATTTTGATTAAATGCTCAATAATTTAGAATCTAGTGATATTGTCTTAGATTTAGGATTTATTAAGACCAAATATTTGAGAAAAGGGAGCTATGGGTTTTCCAGACCATTTTTAGGTGATTACACTAGGAACAAGAATCCAAGTCTTATTCTTCTCAATCTGATCAAGTTCTTGTCTCATTTCTTTCATCTAACTCTCATCATTACATGCTTCTTTTAAATCTTTAGGTTTAAATTTAGATAACAAACATGTTTCATCCTTAGCAATTCTTCCTCTAGTTTGAACACCTATATTCTTATAACCAATAATTACATCTTAAGATTGATTAATCCTTACATACTATAGAGTTTTTGGTGTAGGTTGTGTAGAAGACTCTTCGATGTCAATATCCACTTCATTTTCCATGAATTCTTTATGCTCTTTCGGTCCATTCTGATTCTGGTTTTGCATTTGCATAATCTGATTGTCTTCTTAAGCTATGTCATACCAGCAATTTATTTATGATATCTACACATTCTCATCAACTCTAACATTTGCACTTTCAACATTTATATGCTTTTGTCTGTGTAGAATACCTAAGAAATATTCCTTCATCACTTCTAGGATCAAACTTTCCAATATCCTCATCTCTCTTAATGTAGAATTTACTTCCAAAAATTCTAAAGTATTTCACCATAGTCCATAAGGAGTCTTACCATCTCCCTACCTAATTTGTACTCAGTTGAAAGTATATATGGCGGTGAACACTTCTTCTCTCCAATAGATCTGTGAAACTTTTCCTTCAATCATCATCATCCCAGATATATCTAGGATAGTCCTATTCCTTCTCTTTGCAACATCATTCTACTGTGGGGTTCGTGGAGAAGAAGTCTATCTCTTTATCCCATGTTTTTCACAAAATACATAAAACTCACTAGATGTAAATTATCCACCTCTGTTCGATCTTAGGCACTTTAATCTTTTTCCAGATTCTACTTCTACCATCATCTTGAATATCTGAAATTTTTGAAAAGATTTTGATTACTCTTTCAAAAATATAACCCACATCATTCTTGAATAGTCATCAACAAATAGCATAAAATATCTATCACCATAATATATTCTTGTCTTAGTAGGACCACATAGATCTGTATGTACCAAATCCAACAATCCATTTGAAGAGTAAGACTTATTCTTATAATTAGATCTATTTAGTTTACCCAATTGATATTCTTTGCACATGTTGTTAGGCTTGATTAGTTTAGCAAAATCTCTTACAAAATTAGTAGTGACAACTTTCACCATATTATCAAAGTTCACATGACAAACTCTTCTATTTCATAACCAACTGTCATCAATATTAGCAATCAAACATTTATTCTCAATAGTTTTAAAATGAAATAGATTACCAGTAGTTTGTGTACCAGATTCAATAAGCTTTCATGTACTTCCAATGATCTTGCATATTCCATCCATGAATTCTAATTTGTAACCTTTATCCAATAGTTTTCCAAAACTCAACAAATTATGACTTAAACCTTCAACATAAAATGACATCATTATTTTGTTTTTACCATCAAGAGTAATAAATCCTTTTTCCTTTAATCAAACATGGAGCATTGCTACCGAATCTAACAACACCACCTTCATAGTCCTCAAGCTTCACAGACTTATCCTTATCACCATTCATATGATGTGAGCATCCACTATCAATGACCCATTCATCTCTTTTAACAACTCATGAAACTAATACTTTTTCTTGATTACCATTATCTTCTTTAATATCAATAAACACAATTTATTCCTCACTAACAACAGACTCGTCATTCACACCTTCTTTAGCTACATAAAAGCTTTTATGACCCTTAGGATGATATTTCTTGGATTTTTTCTCTAAAATCCTTGAATTTTTTATTTGGACATATAGATACAATGTGCCCAATCTTATTACAATTGAATAATTTCAAAGGTAACCTTCCTTCATACTTATTAGAGCCCTTAGGTAGTCTTCTCACAATCAAAGCTTCAAGTTCATCAATATTTGTTTCTTCCTCTATTATCTCTTCTCGATCTTTAGCATAGTGTTTGAATTTCATCTTTGTAGAGCTTTCTTCATGGTCATACTTAGTCGCACTGGCTTTAAATGTAGTCTCAACCTTCAGAATTTCCTTACCAAGTATAGTCATTTCATAGGCACATAGTCTACATGCCAAAGATTCTCTTGAAATATCTCTTATAGTTCTCAATTCCTCAATAGAAAAAAAATTCTCACTATAACATGCAGGCAAGGATCTCAGAATCTTGTCTACAACTTCATTGTTTGTCAAAGTACCACCAACACATCTTATTGCACAAACCATATCATTTACACTCTACAAGTAGACTGATGTTGTTTTACCTTCATTGATCTTCATATCTTCATATTTTTATTTTAATCCCTACAACTTAGCTTTCTTAACATGTGTGTCACCTTCATAAATAGTTTCTAATTTTTTCCATACCTCATGTGCAATCATTAATCCATAAATGTGAGAATATTTTGAATTAGATAAGGCGTTGATCAAGGTTTCCCTTTCTAACATTTTATCCTTGAATTTCTTCTTTTCATCTGCAGTTGCATTTGTGAGGTCATTTAGAATAGCATAAGGCTTCTCAGTAATCTTATAGTATTCATCTTCTATCCCCATGCATATCAGGTAGGTAGTCATCCTATCCTTCCAAATAAGGTATTTGTCTCCATCAAACTTCACACTCTCTTTCTTATACTTGACATGACGGATCTCCTTCAAGAAGTCAAGATTCTTCAAATTGACTCAACTCTTATACCAATTTCAAGTAGATTGTGATGCTAGTGATAATGTCATTGGAGCTGTTTGGATTTAGGAAGGTAAACCCATTTCTTATTTTGGTGATAAGTTGAATGATGCCAAAAGAAAATATTCTATTTATGATCAAGATTTTTATGCTATAGTACAAGCACTGAGGAAATGGTGACATTATATTTATCCTAAGGAGTTTGTCTTATTTACTGATCATTAAACTTTACAATATTTGAATAGTCAAGGAAAGTTGAATCAAAGGCATTTAAAATGGGTTGACTTTTTGTAGAGTTATACTTTTTTTATAAAGCACGAGAGTGGAAAGTGTAATAGAGTTGTGAATTCCCTGAGTAGGAGGCAAATTTTTTTGACATAGATGAAAATCTAAGTTGTTGGGTTCCATGAACTCAAGAGTTTGTATCCAGAGGATCCTGATTTTGGAAAGGCTTGGAGAGCTTTCATGGAGCCTGTTACTTTAGATAGGACAAAGTGGTTGGATTTTATAATCCAAGATGGGATATTATTCAAAGGAAGCCAATTGTGCATTCCTAAGAGTTCTATGAGGGAGAACCTAATCAAGGAGAAGCACAATAATAGAGGATTGGTTGGATACTTTATTTGAGATAAGACCATTGTTTTGGTTGGTGAGAATTATTATTGGAACAAATATAACAAGATTTTAAGAAGTTTGTGCAAAGTTGTAGAATATGTTAGATGGTAAAAGGAACTAGAAGAATACAAGGTCATATAAACCATTACCTGTACCAGAGAGGCTATGGGAAGATATCAATATGGACTTTGTTCTTGGTTTAGAAAGGACCCAAAAAGGACATGATTCCATTTTTGTGGTGGTAGACAAATTCTCAAAGATGACACATTTTATTCCTTGTAAGAAGACTAAAGATGTTGTTCATGTGGTAGAATTATTTTTCAAAGAAGTGGTGAGACTACATGGTCTACCAAAGAGCATAGTTTTAGATCGACGCACTAAATTTGTTGGGTATTGTTGGGAAAATGTTGTGTTTTACACTTTGCATAGTAATGCATATTTTTATAATATTTTATTTTATTATGTAGATGTTGCACCTAGGAGCACCAAGATGGGTGTGCAACATGTAGAGATTCCCATGGAATATTCTTGGGTCCACTTGATGAGTTGTATTGTAACATTGTAAACATTATTTGATGTATTTATTTAATATTGGGTAAATAATTAAATAAAGTACCCAATATTGAATGTGGGTCAATGGGGTTAGGTAATACATGGTTTGTGTAATACCACTTGGTGGTTTTGTGGGAGCTTGTTTCTATAAAAACAACCACAAGGGTAGTTGTTGAGGTTGACCAAGTTAGCATTGTGGAGGTTGGAAGCATGGCATAGGATGTGTGGATTCATGCTTGTTCGCATGGGAATTCTTTTTTATGGCTGGGTCTTTGAAGGATTTCATGGATGTATTGTAATGGACACATTGATGAATAATACATGAACTATGGATGCTTTTGGAGGCTGGTTTTTTTTTCCCTCATTGAGGGTTTTCCTAGGATATATCTTGTGTCACATTTTGTGGGTATGTTGTCTATTCCTTTGCATGTGAAGCCTAAGTGTTTATTTACATAAGATCTATTATGGTTATGTGGAAATGGTCATAAAGTTGGCTGGAAGTTTCCTTACAAGTGGTATTAGAGTCATGGTATTGGTTGTATAGCCCTAGTTGCTGAATCCATGAGAATTCATGAAAGACATGACAACATATATGGATTTTGTATGTAGTTTATTGCAGATTTGAGGGTTTTGGGTTTGTTGTTATGATGGGTTGCTGGCAGATTTGGGGTTTGAAGCATTTTGGTCAAAAGGGTTTTCTTGGATGTGCTTTCATATGAGGTTTTTGTAGAGGAGATTTTTATGGATGACCTCTTGAGACAAAATAGACCTCACCATTAGATCTAGGAGGTACCACAAATAAATTTTGATATATAATATGCCCTAGTTTGGCCATGTTGGAGGAAAATTCATTTTTTTTAGTTGCACATCGCGACGACTGTCAAATTCACAGTTGTCTATAGAAAATAAAAATAAAAAAACAATCCCACCATATTTAAAAAAAATTCCTACAAAAATCAAAGAAAAATAAATTAACAAGGCATTGAAAGTGCATGCAGGGGGGTTTAAAATTGTTTTTAAACAAAAAAAGTGTTATTGGAGGGGGTGGGGCCACCACCCCCACCCCCTGGCTCCATAAGGTACCTGCGGGTGTTGATAGGTCCTTGCAGACTATACTCTGTAGGTCATGTTGACCCACGAGTCACACAGTCCCTACAGACCCCCCCACTACTGTGGACATGGGCTTTCCCCCACTTAGTCCCACCAGTGGGCGGGGTAACCCTCCCACTCCCCCAGGGCCGACTTCCCCTTTGGGGTTTAAAACAAACTTTTTTTTATTGAGTTTTTTTTTTAAATACAAAAACTTTGAAATTTAAAATTAAATTTCGCCAGTGATTCATTAATATGTTTTTTCCATATGGAATTTATATGTCAAGATCTATATGCCAGAGGTACATTATTAAAATGGAAATTTATTTTCTGGTGCATATTGGAGAAACTATTTTTATATGCATATGGGTGATTTTCTTGGGATCCTGTTATTGCACACATAGCCTAGGAGGTTGCTTTGCTTCAAAGGGGCATAACTTCTTCCCATGATGTCAGTCTTCATACTTATTATACTCATTGGAACTATGATTTTGATAACTTCAATTTGGTATTGGGTTGGTTCAATGATTTTGATGTTTTATCATAATTTTTGAGCCTAGAAGCTAGATGTTCTCCTATTATACGGATTTGGTCATATCTTTTGCATATGGAATCAAATTTTCAATTTTGAATAGGCGTTAGAGAGCGTGTTATGTCTACTTTGCTTTTGAGTTGTTATGTGATCAGTTTGATGGGTATAGAGATTGTTATACTTGTTTTATTTCTTGTTAATGCCTGAGATTCAGGGTTTGGTGTGAGCACATCTGGACAAGTCAAGGGATGATACCTTGAAGGATTACATGTGTTTATGAGATATTTATGATGCTACAATTGATTATCATATTTGGTGCTTCCTACTACAAGATTACATGTGTTTCTAGAGTTTGGGCTTTATTGATGACAAGTACATAGGTTGTCTTCAATTTGAGAATATGGTTTGGGATTTGGTGTCTCATGTGGGTGATAGTTGAGTGCAGGTGCAACAATGGTGATGATTATGGTATCATGGGTATGTAGGTATATATTTTGGATTGATATGACATAGTCATGTTGATGGTGATTTGGTTTGATATTAGGAGGTTTTTTCTTATCTCCTTGATGCTTTTTGGTTCCTTGATTATGGTACATGATTATAGACATGATTGGCGAATTAGATTGGATGTTGATTTGGTGTTTGAGTCATATGTTCTACATGATTATTCTCTTTGATACCTCAGTTACAATTTACTAATGTGATGATGAGTTTGCATGTTCAGTGACTGGATATACGAGTTATGTGATTGGTAGATTTTCAGAGCCTATTTGATTACAATGGGATGAATCATATGTGTACTGTCTATATCAACCATGTTTAATTCATTGTTGTTTCAGACTTCATTAGTTAGCATTGTCTATGGTCATTTGTGCATTGGTATGTTCTTTTTGAGATGAGAGGATGGATGATGTTCATGGCGCCTCAATATTTATTTTTTGGGATTTGTAGCATGTGGTTTATGGCAATGTCATGATAGCTTGATTATTTATTGATTTCACTTTCAGTGGGAACTTATGACAATCATGAATTGGCAGTGTAGGATTGATTCATGATTGGTGGTTGTTGGCAGTTGTATGTATCTTCTTGGTTTGGAGATCTTGGTTTTACTTTTTGGTATTGATATATCAGTTGTATGTGTGTAGACCTAAATGATCTTCATGTAGGATATGGTTGTCATGATGTCATGTGTGACTTAGTACCATAGTTTATTGGGAGTTATTGGTAGTGATGTAGATTCACCATTGGTTGGTGAATGGTTTTCTTTAGTGTTGCACATGTTGGAGGATACCTTAGATCCCGTTGTTGGAAAAGGGTCATTCAAATTTTTTGGTTCACTAGTTGGAGATGGTATCTTCATGTGATTGGAGATGTTGGCATCTTGGGGACTCAATGGGTCCTTAGTTGTGGTGTGTTTTATGCTTTCATTTGATGTGTTATCATGGTTGGTATTATGTCATGGTTTTCTCTTGATTACTCGTTTAGAGTTGTGGCATGATAAAATTATTTGATATGTTCATATTGATCATGTTATCTCTTTGGATGAGACAGTTAAGATCATGTTTATGTTCTTTATTCTGCGGTTGGAATTTTGACATTAATCTCGGTTTAGTTTCTATGTATTGAGTACATTAATCATTTTCTTTATACTTCATGATATTGTTGTGTTGCATTTGGAGTTTAGCATGGATTGATTGGTTACAGGTGCTCATCGATACTTGGAGACATAGGTGATGTTGGTTTTTCTTGTTATTAGAGATGTATGTGTTGCGGCAGTTTATAGTTTTAGCGGGAAGACCAAGGAACATTTACCTGGTATGGACTTGAGAGGAGAGTGTTATTGGATTAGTCTTGGAGACTTGGATATTTTGATGATCATTCTATTCCCCACTCTTGGTCTACTCGGTGGTTTACTACTTGTGAGGTATTACCCATCATTCCTTTCAGGTGCATTATGTTTATGCTTATCTTTCATAGATATGGATCTTGAGGTATGGTGTGAGCTAGTTCTGGAGGGTTCATTTGAGAGATGGTTTGGCATTGGTTATCTCCTTTTACATTTATATTATTATGGTATCATTATGATTATTTTTTGGAGATGGTTTATTATTCATATTCCTTCGTTTAGGAATAGTATTAGTTTGATCTTCTTGTGAGAGGCTTACATCCATGTTGGTTATATGGTATATATGTTTATTTTGCCTAAAGAGGTTGAATGTGGTTTGGATGTTGTTATGGATTCTTGTTTGGGGTTTTATGGAGGAGATCATACTTGACACAATTGAAATTTAGAGGTGTGTGTGGAAGGACATGATTTACATTGTTTCTCTCTTTGGTCTTGATTATCTTCATGGATGTTTAGTTTGACTTACATTGGATTTGGGATTGGTTGGAGCTTTACGATCACTAGTTTGTGTTCACCCATGTCATGTGGGAGATGACATGGTTGTTCCTTTATCTATTTATTTTTTTGGTTGTGGAGAACTTGGGAGAGTGTTGGATACTTGCTGTGAGAGTTGTTCTTGCAGGTTGTTGTTTCACAAGTTTCTCTTCTCATTATATGATTTCTTCCATGAGTTTCATGTTCATATGATTTGGGAGGATGGTGTCATATTGTGGGAGAGCATGTAGCTATGTGGGTTTCATGTGTGGATCATGGTGATTTTCTTGATACTATAGGTTTATGGTTATACTTCTATGTGATTCTATTAGTGGATTCAATTCAGATTTGACATTACCTATGCAGTGGGAGATTCTTGATGTGTATGTGGCAGATATTGCACTTGAGACTTGTGGTTGCATGTTATAGGTTGGATATGTTGATGTTATGGGATTCACTTAGCATGTTTATACACCTTGGAGGTATGAATAGTTGATGTTATACCACCTTTTGTGGGTGTTATTTCAACTATGGTTTTGACAACTATTGATACATGTGATTACCTTTGGATTGAGTGTTTGTGTTTTGGGATATCAATTGGTATAGGTTTTATGATTTGTATGTAACAGTTTGTGTGGATTTCTCTTTGGATGACTTATACGTATGTCCAGTAGTAGTGACATGATAGGAGGTGGGACCATTCATGTATGAGATGGTGGTCACTTTGATTTTTTTGCAAGTATCTTGATGGATCACATGGTTCACTTTGACTCATGATGGTATATGTGCTAGAAGGATTGTTCCCTTGTTCTTTATATGGCAACTTAACCCTTATGCAATGCATACAACAAGTGTGAGAATGTTGGGAAAATGGTGTGTTGTACACATTGCATAATAATGTATATTATTGTAATATTTTATTTTATTATGTAGATTTTGCACCTAGGAGCACCTAGATTTGTGTGCAACATGTAGAGATTCCCATGGAATATTCTTGGGACCACTTGATGAGTTGTATTGTAACATTGTAAATATTATTTGATGTATATATTTAATATTGGGGAAATAATTAAATAAAGTACCCAATATTTAATATGGGTTAATGGGGCTAAGTAGTACATGGTTTTAGGATATGGTTTGTGTAATACCACTTGGTGGTTTTGTGGGAGCTTGTTTCTATAAAAAAACCACAAGCGTAGTTGTTGAGGTTGGCCAGGTTAATATTTGTGGAGGTTGGAAGCATGGCATGGGACGCGTGGATTCATTCTTGTTCACATGGGAATATTTGCTTATGGATGGAGCTTTGAAGGTTTTCATGGATGTATTGTAATGGATGCATTATTGAATAATACATGGACTATGGATGCTTTTGGAGGCTGAGTTTTTTCCCTCATTGAGGGTTTTCCCAGGGTATATCTTGTGTCACATTTTTTGGGTATGTTTTCTATTCCTTTGCATGTGGATTCTAAGTGTTTATATACATAAGATCTATTATGGTTTATGTGGAAATTGTCATAAAGTTGGATACAAGTTTCCTTACATGTACTTTTGGTGGACATTGTGGAAAAAGTTGAAGATAATTTTGAATTTTAGTTCAATGCACCATCCACAGATTGATGGACAAACATATATGGTGAATAGGAGTTTGGGGAATCAGTTGAGATACTTAGTAGGAGATAAAACCAAGTGGTGGGATATGATTTTACCATAGGAAAAATTTGCATGCAATAATTCTGTCAATAGGGGCACTAGTAAATCACCATTCCAAATTATATATGGAAGTAGTCCTAGAAATGCTTCAGAATTAAAAAAGTTGGATAAAGGAGAAAAGAGTACTGCTGAAGACTTTGTAGAAAACCTAAAGAATTTGCATGAAGAGGTGAGAAATCATATTAATAAAATGAATATTTAGTACAAGGCTAAGGCAGATCAGAAAAAGAGAAATAAGGAATTTTAAATTGGTGATGAAGTGGTTCATTTGTGAAAAGAAAGGTTTCCAATAGGAACATATTATAAGTTGAAGATGAATAAATTTGGACCATGCAAAATCTTGAAGAAGCATGATTCTGGAAATGCTTATGAGGTAGAGTTGCCAGATGGACTTAACATTTCACAGGCGTTCAATATTTCAGATTTGGTAGAGTATCAAGAAGGAAGTAATGAAGATGAAATAACAGAACCACAATGGAATATTCCAGCACCTACTTTAGTTACAGAAGAGATAGATGGAATTTTGGATAGTCATGTGGGAAAAGCACAAGAAAAAAACAATATGAAGATTTACTGGTTAAATGTAAAGGTCGACGTATTGCAGATTCATCATGGCTATCAAAAGCAAAAGTTAAGTGCCTTGATTTTCATCTAAACACCTAAGATGTGACAAGGTCACTTCTCAAATTACCCCGGGTGTCTGATGCAGGAGCATCCAATGTGTAAGAGAAATATTGCATCACTAAAAAATAAAATAAAAAATTGAGGAGAGAGAAAGTGACAAAAATTCAATAAAAGAAAAAATAAAAATCATAAAGTTTCTTTTTGTAACTTATCATTTAAATCAAGGTGCATAGGTGGCATTTTAGAAGTTTGTGGAAAGTTCCTTATTTAATAAAATGCTTTAGGTATTTATTAAATTACATCATGCATTTAATATTCGTAGCAAAGTAGTTGCACCTACCTTTTATCCCACATTATTTGTGTTTGTAATCTCTTGGGTGGGAAGTACTATATATACTCATGGATATCAATTGTAAATTTTGTTGGAGTTTTTGTAAGATCTTCAAGTAGAAAGGATTACATCCTTAAGGATTTGTTAGCTTGTAAGCTCTATCTTGCATATTTGAAAGCCAACTTAGCCAATAGTTGTAGAAGTGGTGGAATGTTTATTTCCAATGGAATAATAAAGAATTAGCATCTTCTCTTGCATCTCTTCAATTGTTCTTGTGTTATTTTTGGGTGATTTTTGGAGAAGTGTTTGGAATGACCTCATATTTTAAGTTGTAGTGATCTCTTTCAAAGAATTTGTAAGTATTTTCATCCTCAAGTAATTGGAAGTATTGTCACCATCTTCAAGTATTATAAATCCATACTTTGTGAAGCATTTGTATTCTCTCTTTGATCCTATATTGTTTTGTTTTTGGTTATGAGTTGGTAAGGGTGGAGTGACCCTTCACCATTTTGGACCTCAGTGCTTTTTTTGTCCATGGGGTCTCTTTGCCTTGGTTTGTAAGGGTTTCCCTTTGTGTTCCCCTACTCCTTAGTGGTGTCTCTCTAGCTTTGTTGTGGGGTCTCTTATGTATTTTTCTATGTGGTCTTATATAGTATTTTGTTTTTCCATTGGTTCATAGGGGTTCCCCTATCTTTATCTTTCTCCTTGGTGGTGTTTCTCTACCCTTGTTGTATTGTTTCTTCTGATTTGTTTCTCTATAGTCTTCCTGTTAGGGTTTGACAGAACTGGAACAATATAAGAATAAATAGTTATATGCAAAAACAATAGAAAAAAAACTAAATACAGATAATACACAGATTTAACGTGGTTCACCCAAAACCTGGGCTACATCCACCTACACAGCCATCCAACCTTTCTTATTATCCAGAAAAAATGTACACAACCTTACAATGCATTATACATCTCAAATGCTTATAACATGCATTTTAGGGCAACCTCTAAAATCAACCATTTTAGGGTTTTATAATGTCGGTCTTCTTTCTCTCGAAAACGCAAATCTCTTTCCTGAAAAAGCACCAAAAAATTTTGGCCCTTCGGGCCAGCCTCCGATTTGGGGCTACTGCCCCTCACCTCTGGAAAATACTAGACATGTCACCACAATATCAACACCTACTACATGATCAATCACCATAATATCAACAATCTCCCACTTGGAGACTGATCAGGTTCCACACCAACAAATCTCCCACTTGGAGATTGGAACTAGATGACAATGTAGTATGTGGGACTCCCACTGGATAAAATACCAAGTGTTGTGTATTAACCCCATAATCATCAGTCAAGAAGCCCAATAGAAGTTGAGCAAGAAAACAGCTTCTCATTGGGGGCTGCCTTCATGAACATGTCTGCAAGATTGTCACTTGTGTGAATCTTTTCAAGCCATAATTGGCCATTCTCAAAAATAGACCTTATAAAATGGTACCTAAGCTGTATGTGCTTTGTCCTTGAATGAAAAGAAGAATTATTTACAAGATGAATGGCACTCTGGCTATCACTGTACAATGGGCGATCTTCCTACTTCTGACCCAATTCCTCCTAAAAACATTGTAACTAAATCATCTCCTTGCTAGCTTTCGTAGCAGCTACATACTCAACTTCAGTGGTTGAAAGTGCATTAACCTTCTGCAATCTATAAATCCAACTAACTACAGTACCCCCTATAATGAAAACATACCCTATAGTACTCCTCCTTGTATCAATATCTCCTTCTAGATCAGAGTCAACAAATCCACACACAACAGAACTGGATCACGTGAAACATAATGCCTTTGTAGTAGTACCTCTCAAATATCGAAGAATCCATTTGACAACATTCCAATGTTCCATACCCTGATTGGTCATATACCTACTGACAACTCCCACTGCATGAGCAATATCTGGTCGTGTGCATACCATCACATATATTAGACTGCCAATAGCTGATGAATACGGGATGTTAGACATTTTATCTACCTCTTCCTGTGCCTTTGGGCACATTTCCTTAGTCAATTTGAAATGACTAGCCAAAGGTGTACTGACTGATTTTGCATCCTGCATATTGAATCTTTTCAACACCTTTATATACTCACTTTGGGACAAATTCAAAGTTCTATTTTTCCTATCTCATGTAATCCTCATACCAAGGATTTGCTTAGCAGCACCCAAATCCTTCATAGAAAATGACCTTGCTAATTTATGTTTAAGTTCATTTATGTGTTGCATATTGAACCCAACAACAAGCATGTCATCAACATAGAGTAACAGGATAATGTAACTCCCATTATCCAATCTCTTAAAATATACACAGTGATCAGAATGACATCTATAGTAACCTTGTTCAGCCATGAAACTATCAAATTTTAAATACCATTGGCGGGGTTCCTGCTTTAGGCCATATAGAATCTTCCTTAACCTACACACCAAATTCTCCTTACCCTTGACCTCATATCCCTCTGGTTGTTGCATGTAAATTTCCTCCTCCAGATCTCCATGGAGAAAAGTTGTTTTGACATCTAGTTGTTCAAGATGCAAGTCATCTGCAGCCAAAAGACTTAGTGCAGTTCTAATTGAAGTCATTTTTACAAGGGAGAATATTTCATCAAAATATATACCCTTTTCTATCCAAAACCTTTTACCACAAGTCTGGCCTTATACCTCTTCTTTCCTTCATCTTCCTCCTTCAGCCTATAAACCCATTTGTTAGGCAAGGATCTTTTTCCTTCAGGTAAAGGGACTAAGTCCCAAGTCTTATTTTTCAAAAAGGAGTTCATCTCCTCTTTCATGCCTAGCTTCCATTATTGTTTGGCATCCACCTGCATTGCTTCTTCATATTCTTGTAGTTCACCAGAATCAGTCAATAAAATGGAATACAAAGAAGGAGAAAACCTTTCAGGAGGTCTACTTGACCTTGTAGAATGTCTAACACTTATAGGAGTTTGTGGGATAGCCTTTTGTTGTTGAGCATCAGGTACCAATGGTGTTCCTTTTTCAGGAGTCTCATCCAACACCACATATTCTTGTTTGACCTGTTCATGCTTCTTTTCCTACAACTGTTCTTTATGCATGACCTTCTCATTGAATATAACATCTCTACTTCTAATTATCTTAATATTTTCAAAATCCCATAACCGATAACCATAGTCATCTACTCTATATCTAATAAAGGTACATTTTTGAGATTTAGCATCAAGCTTGGTTCTATTTTCTTTATCAACATGGACAAAAGATTCACACCCAAAAGTTTTCAGAAATGAATAATTTACCTTTTTACCAGTCTATGCTACCTCTGGAATACCACCATCCAAAGGGGATGAAGGTCCTCTATTTATCAAATAGACTGCAGTGTTTATAGCATCTTCCCAGAAATGAAGGGGCAGTCCAGCATGCAATCTCATGCTCCTTGCACGTTCCATGATTGTCCTATTCATTCTTTCTGACATGCCATTTTCTTGTGGGGTTCCTAGAACTGTCTTCTACCTTTGAATTCCATTGATAAAACAGTAATCTTCAAAGGTTGTGCTACAATACTCACCTTCATTATCATATCTGAGACGCTTCAACTTCTTTCCTATCTCATTCTCAACCAAAGCTTTCCATTTCTTAAATCTTTCAAAAACATCAGGTTTTTGTTTTAGAAAATATACCTATGTTTTCCTGGTTGAATCATCTATAAAAATAACATAATAATGAGAGCCACCAAGAGATGATACCTGATCTGGTCCCCATACATTTGAATGCACTAGCTCTAACTTCTCACTCTTCTTTTCTTTTCCAACTCTGGGAAATCTGACTCTTTTCTGTTTACCATAAACACAGTTTTCACAGAACTCTAAACTGATATTTTTCAGTCCTAGCAAGAGATTTTTAGAGTGAATGATTTTCATCCCTTTCTCACTCATGTTCCCAAGCCTATGGTGCCACATTTTTTAATCTGTTCCTACAACATCTATAGTAGCTTTCCCCGCATTAACATTATTTGTAGCAACTAAGGTATAATAAGTGTTACCAGTACACAAATATAATGTGCCTATCTTTGAACCTTTAGCTAATACTAATGAACCTTTAGTGACCTTCTAGACATTGTCTGTAAACATGACTATGCAGCCTTCACTACCCAGTTGTCTTGCAGAAATTAAATTTCTTCTTAAATTAGGGACATGCCTTACCTCCTACAGTACCCAGTCATTTCTGTTTGGCAACTTGATCTTTATTTTCCCTTTCCCAACAATAGGATAGGGCTCATCAACACCCAAATATACCTGTCCAAAATCACCTTGAACATAATCTTGAAAATATTTTCTATGGGGTGTAGCATGGAATGAAGCCCCAGAATCAATTACCCAGGAATCATTAACATTATCCAAACATAATATTAAAGCATCTTGTAAAGTATTACTTGCAAGATTAGCTTCCTTACTGTTATCTTCATTTCCATCTCCTTGTTTGTTTTTTTGAGACCAACAGTCTTTCTTCAGGTGACCAGGCTTTCCACAGTACCAACAATCTTTCTTTCCTTTAGATTGAGAACGTCCTTTATTTGACTTCCCTCGTGACTTTCCATGCAAAGGGCCTTTTCCTCTTTCACTTGTTCTTCCTCTATTTTCCACATTTAAAGTGGAACCTGATGAGGTTGAAGTTTCACCTGTGCTTTTTCATCACATTTCCTCACTTAGGATAACACCAACAACTTCATCAAATTTCAAAGTATTTAAACTAGAGATAGAGTTGCTTACATCCATAGCCAAACTATTCCAGCTTTCTGAAAAATAACATAAAAGTAAGAGAGCCCTAACCTCTTCATCGAATACAATTTTTATGGATGACAATTGACTAGTGACGGTATTAAATTCATTTAAATGATTCGATACAGATCCTCCCTCACCCATTTTCATATTAAACAAATGCTTCATAAGAAATACCTTATTCGAAG
>MU227639.1:7903183-7928785 GCA_018584345.1 Thuja plicata
GATGAGAAAAGAACAGAGTAACCCGACGGAAGAAAATACAGTGTTGCCCGATAGACGGAGACCACGAAGCTAACTGGAGTCTCATTGACGGAACAGTCAGTTGTCACCAACAACTAACTGCAGTGGTGACCGACAGAACAGAGAGTTCAGAAAATGAAAAAATGCCTAGCTGGCAAGAAGATAAAGATAGAGTTAACATATACTTATCATTTTTTTATTCATCTAGATAAAGCCGGAGATAAGTAATTGATTTAAAGATGATTTGTACAGTTGGCAAGAAGATATCTGCAAGACAAATTAGGAGTTATGCTTTAAATCAAATTGGCTGGATTGTTTATCACGCCAAGAATAAAGAACCAAGAAACAATGAATATTATGTCTATATAATAGATGAGCTTAATTCTTTTACAAAGGGGATTAAGGGGAGTGAATAGAAAGAGGATGCTGAAGAACTACTTAATGCAGTGCTGATCAAACAAGCTGAAGGAAGAGCTAAGGAATTCTGTAGACACCAACGAACAGTAAGCACAACATCACAAAGAAGAAAGTGTGGAGCAAAAGGATTGAATTGATACATTGGTCAGAGAGGTAATGTACTTAAATAGATCTGAAAATTTGCAATTTAAGTTGCAATATGAACAGTTCATAATGTTTTAGTTTAACCATTGAAGCATCAAGTCTCTTAACCGAGAAGGACTTAACACTCTTCTATATATTGAGGTACATCTCAAGGAGTGCAAAAAAGGTTGATTCATGAAAGTAGCATTGGATATGCCTGATGCCTATTGACAGTCTAAGAAAGAGACTGATTCAAGGATGGCAGCATTAGATGCCCGATACTAAGTGACAACCTATATGTGTAAAATCCTCTAACAAGGTTGCACTTAACAATGTGTTTGTAATCTTTAATAGGGTTGGCTCTTAACAGGGCTCACTTCAGAAGAGTGAAAATTTGGGGTACCAGTCCTAGTGGTTTTTCCCCTAACAGCGTTTCCACATTAAAATCCATGTGTTATGTGTGCATGATTCATTTCTTTACTATTTAGTATCTTACATAATTCATTCTAGATATATCGGTATACTTTGCATATTTAGTGTATTTTGGTAAATAGATGACTGCTTATCAGTAAACATAAAGAAGAAGGTTTAATAGAGAAATCCTACAAGTAGTAAATTTATATAAGTTATTTAAGAGATTCATCTTGTAGGACAGAAGATAACTTGAGAAATAATTTGTGGTTATAAGTTTTGAAGGGTTGATTTAAGGATTAATTTATGAGGCCATTGATTCACCCCCCTCTCAGTTATTACTAATAATTGGTATTAGAGCTTGTGTACTTAGAAGGAAGTTTTCAAGACCTAAGACAAAGATCACAAGATGAATAGACGAGATGTGCCCAAGTTGAACAAAGATAATTTTGCTTCATGGCAGAGCAGGATAAGACTCCACTTATCAGGTATTGGTAATGATGTTACTCAATTCCTAGAAACTGAATATGTGTTGCCCACAGGAGCACCAATAGTTGAACAAATGAGAGAGAAGCATGAACACAATGGCATGATGATAGAGCTTGCTTCCTCACACTCCGATGCTGAATTCAAAGATGTCAAAGAATACAAAACTACAAAGCGGATGTGGGACAAATTAATTCTTGTACATGGTGGTGACAAAAATGTTTTGAGAGCCAAGGCAGAAAGCCTTAGAGGAAAGTTTGATGATCTCAAAATGAAAGAAGGTGGAAACATCAATCAGTATAGCACAAGAATCAAAGAGGTATTCAATGCTATCTGAGGAATTGGAGGTGTACTAGAAGAAGATACAGTGGTAAGTAAAATTCTAAGAACCTTACTGCCTACTTATGCTATTAGAGTATATGCCATTCAATAAATGAGAGCAGTAGCAAATAGCAATGTTACTCTAGACAGTTTAATTGGAAGACTGATTTCATTTGAGATGAATAACTTTGATAATAGTGTCTTACCAAACATAGAGTTTGCATTCAAAACTTATATGAGAATAAGTAAATCAAGTCATAAAAACACTATGAGAAAAGATAGTGATAGAGAAAGTGAAGAAGATGATCTTGATGAAATTGAAGCACTTATGGCCAGAAGAATATAGAGAGGCAAAGGTAAATACAAAGGTAAATTACCACTTGTTTGTTTTAATTGCAAAGAGATTGGATACTTTGCTGCAAGATGTACTAACAGAAGAAAAGATGACAGAAGTAATGAAAAATCATTTGAAAAGAAGTCTGATAGAGGTGATTACAGAAGCTACTAACAATCAGAAAGAAGAGATACTCGAGACTATAAGGACAAAGGAAAGAAGGCCAGTTACCTAGAAAAATGCAAGAATGATGATACTGAAACCGAATCTGATGAAGACATCAAGATGGCTGTTATGCCCTACATACCCATCCCTACATTTTGTGTGCAAAATGTAGGGTCCCCTCTTTTTGATTTTGGCTCTTGCCTTGTTTTCTTTGCCTTTGTTTCTTCTCTAGGTTCTTTCCCTCTCGTGGGGTTTTTTTTTTTCTCTTGCTTTTGTCTTTCGTGTCTCCAGGACCCGGTCCCGGAGTTGGTTGTTCTTTTCCAGAGCCAGATTCCAGACTTTGGGATTCTCTGCCACGATGTCTTTCCCTCACGAGAAGGTATGGTTTCTAGGGATCCCTAGGCTAGGAGTCCAGAGGTTTTCTTGTTTTGGAGTCCACAGGAAAGAAGGTAACTTACTCTTTTACCTTGCGTATAAATAGAAATTACACATCACTTTTTCAGTTACCACGATTAAATACTCAGAGCTTTTAGAGTGATTCCTTGGCGATTTGAAGTGTGATTAAGTTGCGAATTACACTAAGCTTAGTAGGTAATTACGAGTTGATTTTTGGTGCTGATCGGTGGTCATTCGAAGGTTGAAGCTATTGTAGAGCTGTCCTATTATCTTCTTTCCTTGTCGTTCTTTGGATTTCCAAGTAGGTTCTCTGGTTCCACTTTGTTCCTTCTGGTTTTTCTTTGTTCTGGTTTGTATTTTTGCCTTTCGCATCTTCTGCTTTTGGTTCACCACCCGTTGGTGGGTTGGCTCTGCCAGAAGGTTTTTCGCCCTCTGCGCAACTATAGATTAGTGTATATGTTGTATTTCTCCTTAGGTTTAGTCGTGTAGATGCTGTGTAAATCTGTAAAGGTTTGTAGGTGCTATATATTTATGTATATCATGTGTATATGCTTCAGCTCTCTATATTTTATGTGTATACCCTATATATCCTTCCAAGCTTGCAAGTTCCTCACACTTTGTCTTCTGTTTTAACCCTCATGAGACTGAGCCCGTCGAGACGGAGTCACCACGGCTTGAACTCAGCACCTTTCTGGTTCAAGCCATGGTGGGTTTCTCTCTCCTCCATCTCATCACCTTAATGGTAGGATTAATTTCCCATGAGTGAACATATAAAACGTGTCCCATCTGGCATTTATTTTGCCTTGTCTCAACCCACTTGTCACCGTTAATGTCTTTTATGTTGCCTACCATCTGACAATGTGCCAACCCACGTCAGTCGAATATGGTTTCTTACTGGTCACATCGGCACGACAACGGCTAGATTGTCTGGGATTCATGCCCTGAATCCCCCCCTTGCCCTATGTTTCCCCTTGTCATTTGGTTCAATTTCCCTAGAGTCCTATTCATGTCTATTACATGTATTCTGGGACTTTTGTTGTATACTGACACTTGTTGAACAAATGCAGGGTGGTGACAATTTCCCTGGAGTTCTTGTAATCTTTATATATATCATGTTCTAACGGTTCTCCGGTCTTGCAGGTTGAGGGCAAGTTGATCGAGAATGTCTGAAGTGATCACCCCTCCTTCCAGCTTGGAGCTTCCTACCACCTCCACCCGAGCGACCACCAGAACTAAGGCCAAAAGGATACTAGCAAAGCTTCCCTTGACCTCCAAGTATCCCAAAAATGGTGCCATCATGGGGTCCAAAATAGAGTCCAAAGTTCAAGAAGTAACAGACATCGGGCCTAGATCTTGGGTTGAAGTGCAAGGTTTAATTCAAGCCATTTACAGGTTGAAGGCCACTAGAGATAATCTAGCCACTCAGATCACCACCTCTGGCATCATCAAAGCAGCAAACTTTCCTTTCTCAGTGCAATCTCCGGAGTTAATACTCTAATTGGCAACATTGTACAACACACCAACTCAGATCATCTTACTCCTAGATCCCCAGCCATTACAGTACCTAGAAACCATTGTCACCTTGGATGCGAAAAATTTTGCGTCAGGGTTGGGGATCCCACAATTCAATGGATCCATTGTCCAGAATCGGCTCCAGACATTGTAGGAGTTCGAAGGGTCTGAGATTATCTCCAAGCAACATATCAACAGCCACTAGCTGAAAGTCCCAAAGAGGGACTACAGAAGGATGAAATTGGAAATTCCCCACTGGGAATTCAAGGAGCCCATTCAAGAAGGCATTGTGTTTTTATGCAGGATCTTCAGATTGCCCCATGCCCAGAATTTCTCGGCATGGATGTATTACTTTCTGTACTGCATCACCACTCACAGTTAGACTTTCAACTAGGCGGCCCTCATACCCAACCATGTAGACAAGAAGCTAAAGGGGATTGCCCAGAATTCTAAGTTCTATATGATGTCATACATGTTATGGGCACTAGCACAACAAAGGTCAGCTTTTCCAGGTTTGGGAACAGTCAGGGATCTTGGAAATGGGCCAGGCCAAATGACACCGTGGGATCATTATCCCCAAGTACAATGGGAACTTAGTTTCTCAAACTTCTGCTGGGTAAACGATGCCTTTGTTTACCACAACATTCTAATGCTTACTCAGGATTTTGGGTACCAACTATCACAAGAAGTGATGACTCTGGTCAGCTCCTATGGCATATATTTCATCTAGTTCTAACATCACATCTACATTCAGGTGACAGGCTTCAATGGGAAGCCCCACCTTCTTCCCCAGTATTGCAGGGATAGAATTATTCTCTTAGAGTTCTGCAAGTAGATGATGGATTTGCATGCCTTCTTCACCTTGAAGAAGGTCATCAACATCCCATTCCCTTTCTCATGTGGGAATTATACATGCAGCCTCACCACAGCCTGGAAGGCAGACAGTGAACTGAAGAGCTTGGGGCTGGTGGAATTCCACCACGCCTGAAATAATTATGATCCTCTCGGCAAGATTGCCACTGCACTTCCCCGGGCATCCCCGCCCCACGAAGTAGATATTGAAGATTTTTGGGCGGACTGACAAGACAGTTTTCATCTCCTGACCCGACAGAATACAAGGATGAGCAAACGGCTCATGAAAATGCTAGACCTTCAAACTTTCCCGAAGGGCTTTATAGATGATGGGCCGCTGGAAGATCTAGCATATAAGGAATAGGGACTAGAAAAATTAGATCTCCCTCCAGTGGATTGGACCACCTCGGAGGACCTAACAATTAAAGGGGTATGTCACCCCATTATAGAGGCAAGTCACCAGTACTTTGCCCAGGTGTGTCCCAAGAGCACCCCAAAGAAGCCAATGGTCAAAAGGACCATTCCCTCTTCAGTCGGCACCAGGCATTCTTCATCTGTTGCGGCCGTTGAACCAAGAATAAGAAAAGGGAAAGAGAAAGAGGGTGCCCTGGTTCCCAAGGCACCTCCCCAAGTTCCTACCCTTCTGAAGGCTCAACTACATCAACAAATAGAGTCAAAAAAGTTGACTAGCCAGCAACTAAGCATGCGGGTATCCTCCGGCCTCCTTGTAGCCCCCAATGGATTCTGCTGACTCAGTGGGATCCCCATCATTGGCAGCCATGATGAGAAGATAGACTTTTTCTGAGGCAGAGTCTACTAGTATTCTGGACATCGGGACTCTGCTAACAAGAAAGAAGAAGAAGACGGTGACACCCACACCAAGCGCAGTCACTAGTCCTACTATACCAGAGATGCCCTTGATAGATGTCAATTCAGAATCTCCCAAACTAGAGGATATTTCAGATTCCTCACCCCCACATGATGATTTTGATGACACATTCTCAGTGGAGGAACTCATGGAACTTCAACAAGATATGGGTCATGCGGTGGAAGAAATTGCAGCTCAGGACAAAGAAGAGGCCCCCGCAGAAAAGGAAATCCCTGTAAAAAAGAATACATCAGAGCAAGAGGCTCAGGAAATACCAACAGAGCCTGAGCAGGAGAGGATACCGGTCCAGGAGAATGAGGATACACCAAGGTAACACACAGATGAGCAAGTGATGATCAGGGAACCCGGACCTGCGGGATCAACCGTACCCTCAATCGTCACGCTCCAAACTCCTTTGGTGACTCCAGGTGACCAAGTGCCCTAGAGAACTTTCAGTGAGGTAGAAACAGTGGCCGCCTTGTTAAACTTCAAATAGAGACATCACCCACCTCCAGAAGATGTTCCAGTGGAGGAAAATGTCCCAATAAAAGAAGTCAATGTGGCCCAAGAGCAGCAGTAGAAAACAAACCAAGAAGTCCCAGATAAGGAAAATGAAGAATCAGCTAATGCTCGGAAGCATGAGGAAGTCCCTGAAAATACAGGGGATGTTGAGATTGGGGAAAAGATCCTGGATAATACTATAGAAGATGCCAGCATGGTGGAAAACCTCGAAGGTTCTGGAGAACAAGAAAAAGAAAAAGAACAAGAACAAGAAAAGGAACTGGAGCAAGAGTGGGTGAAAGAACCCGAAGGTAATGTGCATTCTGAGGATGTGCTGCCAGATTTTGAAAGGAATCCCAATGAACAGGTCTTAACAACAAAGCCACCCCAGCCGCCCCAATGGCTGGTCAAGTCAAGGAAAAGGAAGACCTCGGTGGTGACCTCAAGTGCTACACTCTCATTGGCAGAAATGATGGCCAAGAATGCAGAGGGTAAGAAGCCCAAGAACGCACAGGAAGTCCATACTCTCCAGAATAATCCAATAGGTAGTGCCATGGAAATTATCGCAACACCCCCACTAGATGCGGAGGCAGCATCCGTAAGGCCCGAGGACTATAGCATAAAAAAAATAGCATTGGGGAGAAGAGACAAACAGGGTGAGCTAGATTTACTGAAGGAAGCCACCAAGGTGATAAAGGCCAGATATATCAAGCAAGGCCAGAAGCTACAGGAGGAAAGAGAGACAATTGCCAATCTCCTCGCACTTCTTGCAGAACTCACACAGTCATTGGCTGAGGTCCACCCTGAAACCCCCTCTCCAGACTGCCGCTTACACAGGGCAATGTGGATTCTCTATGCATTACAAAGAAGAAAGCACAAGCTATGGATGGGTGGGTCACCGAGCAAGTAACCGCCATGAGACAATTTTTGGCGGCGTCCCTCCCAGACATTTATCGGGTCGATGTTCTTCTCAACCAGGCAAAGGGCTCCACTATTATATGGGAGCAAGATCTAACCAAGTATGAAAAATGGAAGGCCAGGCTGGAAGAGATCCACAACATAGGCGAAGAAGTCACCACAGAGTCTGGAATTTTGGAGATGAATCGTATGAATCCCTCCAGGCCCAGTACTCTAGACTTGTCCTTAGGGGTGAGGTATGCAAGGAACTAGTTAAGGCCTTGAAAGAGAAAGTGACAGCTGCCTAATACCCCTTGGGTTTGTTTAAAACATTCATGGTTGGGGTATCGCAAGTCGATCCCTTCACCACCGGGACATGCACCCCAGAGGACTATGTCCTCAGCAAGTTTGATGAGTGGATGGAGTCCCTGTATCCACCTGCCAGAGATTTTGACCATGGCAGGCTATCCAGATTGTCCAAGATAATGATTCGATCACATGATGCCATCAAAATGGTAGATGAACTCCGAAGCGGGGCCAAGGATTCTCAGGAGGCATTGGAGGCTATCCGAAGTAGGTGGGATAGCATCAAAGATATAGATGAAGAAAGCATACGACAAGTATTGGAAGCTTGGGAAAAATCATAAGGAACAATAAAATTCTCCTGATTCTAGAGAATCCCGCCAACCCCATATTGGTTGTATTCATTTATTCTTTCAAAATGCAAGTTCCTGGATCCTGGAATTCTGAATCCCACATTTTTGTGTTCTTTAAGTGACCCGTGTCCCAGTTCCCATGGCCAACTGGTCACTTTAAAGGCAGTTAATAAAAGTTGTCAGAGGATAGGTAACTACAACAAGGCAAGGCGGATCGACAAGAGGTTTTCTGACAGATGGTCTTCCCAAGGTGCCACTTCAATGTTACACCTGGCGCATCAAAGATAGGGTGGCTCTTTCCCATTTATGAGGCATGTAGCCTCGATCCCTAGGGGATCGGATTTCTTCTCTCTCCTCCCAAGCCTCTTCTCAAGGCTGATTCTTCCACTCTATTTTTCTTGTCTTATTCTTCTGACATGTCAAACCTTCTCCGTCTCGAGGTCTTTTGTAACGTGGTGCAGGTAGTACCGGCCACCTAAAAAATAGTATTATATTGTGAAGTGTGAAATAAATTAGGTTAGTTTTAGGTCAAATGATGTGTATAAATAATAAGTATGACCTCATTCTAAGGGTCGACGAAATTGATGATTTTGTAGTCCATAGTTAATGACAATTTAGTTTTCTCAGTTCTTAGTTGTAGAGCTCAATGCTCCATAGTTTCTAAGCTTTCAGTAGTTAAATGCTCCCCTAGAGCCACCATTGTACCATGCACCAATGCTTGCTAGAAGAGATTTTAATTAAGAAGGAAGAGTTCTATCAATGATGTTGTCAGCATTTTGTCTTCTGGGTTAATGGTATTTTATGCTTTTTGTTCTTCATGTCCTTTGCTCTAGTACTTAAAGTAGATTAATGACCTCCTTTCCTTTGCTAATGATAAAATATGAGCTAATGGTCTTGTGTTTCTTTGGTATTTAATGTAGTGTGTTAGAGCATTGTTGATGTCTTGAATGTTCAGTATAACTATAGATAGATGAGATACTTCTAACTCTACAGTATCTTTTGAAGTTTATTTGTTGAAATGAATTTGCGCTTGCAGGAAACCCCACGTACTTGAATCCCCAGAGAAGATGAGTTAAGATAATAGGCTATCCTCCTCAAACAAAATAGTCACATCTCCCAACCAAGCCCCACACTATCGAGACGTGACTCTCACATGCTTGGAGGCCCAGGGAATCTCATTTCCCCGGACAACCTTTACAGGTGAAGTTGGTCGATACCCCAGTACCCGGTAACAACTTACCTCTGTTGGCGGACCCGGTCACAAAGTACTGTCAATAGAAACTAGCACTAGAAGGAGGGCATGAACTCATCCCCCTCTGAAGATTCAGATTTTACACCTCCCAAAGATTTCCCAAGCCATAGTTTTAGGAGTCAAGCCTTCAATGGGATTGGATCATTCTCACCTGCAAGATTCGAAAGAGTGCTTAGATCAACTCCCAATCCTGGAAGATTTGTTGAATTTGAGCCTCCCACTCGAAAGAAATAGACCCCAAAGGCCAAGAAAGCCACCATTGTCTAGGGATCTAGCATTCTGCAGAATACCCAAGTCCCCCGGGTGATCCTGAGAATTAATGCTCAACCTTGCCAAAATTCAACTCCCCCGATGGCTGTGTATTTTAGAAATACTGGGAACTTTTCCCAGTGTAGCCAACGATTTACCTTCACACCCATAAAATATTTTTCCCTAATATGAGAATCTAGGCTCATGAACCGTAGAAGAGCATCTACAGGCATACAAAGATGCCATGAACCGACACCGGATCTAACATCAAGACATTGTGACCCGAATGTTCCCTCTGTCCTTGGGACAAAATGAACTAAACTGGTACCTTAACCTTCCCGCCAACTCCATCAACAGCTGGTAGGACATGGAGGATGCCTTCCTGGTTGCCTTCTACATACATCTGGACCCAGCATGGTCCCATAGCCAGTTCATTTCTATCAGGAAGGAACCGAATCAGCCTCTTGTAGCATTCAACCATCAGTTCCAACGCGCCTTGAAACGGTGCACGGGTCCCTTCATCCCATCTGTGGATGTGACTATCCAGACCTACCTCAATGTGATGGACCCCTTCATTGCCACTCTCCTTTGGAGAACTACCGCCCCGGGCGAGCGGGATACTTTGGCAAAGGTTTACAACCTAGTCTTAGAATTGTCCCGCGGTTTAACAATTCCCCGGGCGGGATTGGGCAAAGCATGCCATTCAATATGATACCTGGTGGAACTTCTTACACCAAAGGATATAACCCCAATCTGGCAATGGGTTCTCTTGCGATGGCCATGGATCCCCCACCACCGCCGATAAACCAACAGGCCCAGTACGTGTGTCCATCTCAAACCCAGACAACACCGAGTCTGGAATCCTTTCCCTGGAACCAGCCACAACAAATGCAACAACCACAGACACAACCACCTGGAGTGCCTTTCTTCTAGTCGTCTGTGATTGGAGGATTTCCACCCTTGACTCTGGTGAATGCTACCACTTTCCCAGGGAACCAACAACAACAACCATCACACTATGACACAAATACCTAGTTGATCGCTGAGGTTGAATCCCTCTAGTGAATGTTGTCCACGCTGACTGTGGACATGGGTCAACTGAAGGTGGGGTCCTACACACCCCAGAATTCCAATTCCCAGAGAGGGAATATTTTCTCTAGCCAACAAAATAACAATGTCGGAGGAAGAAATTTCAACAACAGGCCCCGACCCAACCAACAATAATGGAATAACAATGCTAATGCCAGAGGTCCACCTTCAAACCAAAACACCAATCAGAGTGGTGTTGGATCATCCCATTTCATGCTAGTTGTAGACTTCCAACTCATGACCAACTGGTGTAGATTGCATGACACAGGCTCCCATAATGAGGTAAACTATGCCATGCTAGAGAAAGTCATCATGATTTCCCAGCTGGACAAACAACAAGCTTCTGATCCTACTCCCCCAGAGCCTCCCATGCAAGAGCCCACTCACGGTGCCTTTACCTATTGGACTGTCTTCTTTGGAATAGACAAAGAAGATGAAGAAGAATCTGAACTATAGAGATTTTTTGATGAGTCAATTCTGGCCTTTGAGGCCAATGCCTTCACCAACCCATGGGCTCCTTACAACACTCAGAGTCAGGCTGGTAAAGGACCAGTTTACACATCTGCACCTCCCAAGGACACTCCTCCCTGGGACAATATAACTGATCGGTTCGCTCCTCTAAAAGGCCTTAGCTCTAACCAAGCAAAAGACCCAGCCGAGGGAAGCCACCAATTCCCGAGAGAAAGGTTTGACATCACGAAGGCATTAGAACAAACCACCACCTCCATGACCTTGATGGAGGTCTTGCTAAACTGTCCCAAGTAGAAGAAGTCTCTTTTGAAGCTCTTGGGAAACCTGGAAGCCATCAGTCGCCCACCCAAGACTGTCTCTTTTGAGGATGCCAACGCGGTTGTCTTTCAGGGAAATATTGAAGATCCTCCCTTCCTACTAGGCCTGAACATACAAGAGAAAAACATACACAACTGCCTAGTAGATTCTGGGGCTTTAGGCAACATCATGCCTTTATATATATGCTAGAAGCTTAGATTCTGACCCACCCCATCCAATGGTGCAGTAATCCAACTGGATAAGACTGCTGTAAAAATGGTGGGTGAACTAAAGAATGTCCAGATTCAACTCATCCAAGACCCCAGGATAGCTAGCATAATCGATATCCAAGTGGTAGACATCCTAGAGACTTACAGGATGTTGCTAAGTCAGAATTGGTCCAAGTCCTTAAACGGATACTTCTTGACCGACTTCTCCCACTTATGGCTCCCTTGGGAAGGAGAATCTAACAAGATCCAGGTCAAAAGTGAGCCCCGGATGAAATGGGCCCTCACCAAAGTCAAGAGGATGAATGAGGTCTTATTTTCTGAGACTTCCCTCATGGTGTACCAACCCCTTGAGATCCTAATGTTTGATTTCACCCCCAGGGAGGATCCCATAGTTTTGCAGAGAACTCAGGACCTTGAAGAAAAATTGAGGGTTGAGGTTAACTCTCAGGGTGCTGCAATGACCCCTGCCACACTCTTGTCTGGCACTTGGTGCCGGGTGCATTACTAGAAACATTTGGAGCTCAGGTGTGAACCTTGCCTGGCCATTGCTACCCAGCATATCAATGCCCTCTAGAAGAAAGAACACACAGCTGATTCCCTAGGACCCAGTGCTTCTACTGGTAGCACCCTTCAGGTGCCATGTGTCTGGGAATCCCAATCACAAACCTCTCTAGAGGTAAACCTCACCCATGTACCAGCAGTGCCAGAGGAAACTCCTCCCAACCCTCCCAAAAAAAAACCAAAGATCACTTCATCCTCCCAACCCCAGACAACAAACGATGACTTGTGGACCCTTAAGTTCGATGGGTCCCGATCCAAACAAGGCTGTGAGGCCGGAGTGGAATTAATCAACCCATGGGGAAATCCTTCCTCATGTCCTACAGGTTGCAGTTCAAATATATGAATAATGTCATGGAGTACAAGGCTTTGGTCTTTGGACTCCTGTTTGCACTAAGGAAAGAAATCACTCACCTCCGCGCCCTAGGTGATTCAGAGTTGATTGTTAAATAGGTTCGGAGTCAATATACCTGTCACGATAAGAAGTTGGTTGCATACCGCAACCGGGCATGGGGCCTTATTGAATATTTCAATGCTTTCAACATTGATCTCATTCCCCGGAGATGAAACTATGTCCTGGATGCCCTTGTTGTCTTTGCCAGCACACTTGAGCCCATGGCTGGCTCGCGACTCCAGAGATTTTTTGTTGAGATGATTCCCACCCTGTCCATTCTAGATAATGTCACCCACTTTCAGGTCTTTGAAGATGACCAGCATATCATGGCCTTTATGGCCAACATTGGCATCTTTGAGGACCAGATAGTGGAAGAGAGAGATCATGATGATACCGGACAGGGTGATGAAGATGACAGGATCGTGGACCTTCCAACCAACACCATCCCTAAGGGGATGGTCGCACTTGAACAAATATTCAACTCAGACCCTTAGGGCTGGGAAACGATATCATCCTCCTTCGAGGGAGGAAAATTTGAGAAAGTAAACATTAGCCAGCCCGATGAAGAAAAAATGATACACATTGGCACCTCATGCTCCCCTAAGGAGAAGGAGAAGATTCTCGTGCTTCTCTGAGAATACATAGACGTGATTGCATGGGGGTATGAGGATTTGAAGACATATGAAACATCCATCATGACTCATACTATCCCACTCAAACTTGATGCTAAGCCTTTCTGGCAAAAGCAACGACCGGTCAACCCACTGATCGAGCCTCTGATTTACCAAGAGGTGTAAAAACTAATGTCAGCCTAGACAATCTTTCCAATCTGGCATACTACATGGGTTGCCAACCTAGTCCCTATGAGAAAGAAAAGTGGCAAGATCCGCCTTTGCGTGGATTTCCAAAATTTGAACAAGGCCTCCAAGAAAGACAATCACCCTCTCCCCTCGTTGGATGAGGTATTACAAATTGTGAATGGATCATAAATGATGTCTTTCTTAGATGGGTACTATGGATATAACCAAGTCATGGTTAAATTTGAAGACAGAGATAAAATAATGTTTACCACCAAGTGGGGAATGTTTTCTTACCGGAGAATGCCCTTTGACATGATTAACGTAGGGGCTACATTTCAGAAGGCTATGGACATTGCATGCAAGGGCCTTGTGAACAGTGCATAATCATCTACATGGATGATTTGACCATCTTTTCCTGGGATAGGCATGATCATTCCGCCCACCTCACCCAAATTTGTGAGAGATGTTGCCGGTATGAAATATCCCTCAACCCTAAGAAATGCATATTCAGGGTCACTGAAGGGAATTTTCTCAGGCATATTTTCTCCAAGAAGGGTATATCCATTGACCCTGAGAGAGTTAAAGCACTGCTAAACCTGCAAATGCCCGGCAGCAAGAAGGAAATGAGGTTTTTCTTCAGAAATATCAACTTCATTTGGCGGTTCATCACTAGCTTTGCCGAGATAGTGAAACCACTCAACGAGATGATGAAGGATACCAAAATTGAGTGGAGTCTTGAAGAAAAGTGGGCATTCACCCAAATCAAACAAACGATAATGGAGGCACCAGTTCTAGCTAGTCAAGACTACTCCCTCCCTTTCTACATTTATTCCTTTGCTTTGTCGCATTCTACCATGGTAGTATTGACCCAAAAGGTCAAAGGGGAAGAACGACCAATAGCTTTCATGAGCTCCCCCTTCAAGAACACTGAAGTCCAATATTCATCCTTGGAAAAGTAGGCCTTTGCTCTTGTTTGCGCCGTGAAAAAATTCTAGCATTATATTCTCTGGAGCAAGGTGCATGCTATCATCCCAGACCAAGCAGTGAAATCTTTGTTGATGCAGAGTGAAATGGATGAGAGATAGGGGAAATGGATGGCCATCCTCTAGAAATATGACTTAGAAATGCAACCCATGAAGATAGTCCGAGGCCAAGGACTATGTAGAGTGATGGCAGAAGAGACTCCCCACATCGAATGTCAGACATATATGGTGGAGTCCATCACTTGAGATCCATGGTATACAGACCTGGTGTCCCTGTTGTTAAATAACAGATGCCTGAAGGGATTGCCTCCAAACAAACGGTGTGCCCTGCGGTTGAAAAGTGCACACTTCATGATCAAAAACTCCATGCTTTTTCGTAAGAATTATGAGGGAGTGTATCTTTGGTGCATCGATAGGGTTCAAGCTGCAAAAATAATCAAAGAATTCCACGGGTAGTTTGGAACCAGGCATGGCTCAGCTGATGCCACTGCCCATCAGATTCTCTAGGCCGAATACTATTGGCCCTGTATCTTTAAAGATGTCTACACTCACGTCAGGAAGTGCTATACTTGTCATATTGCGACACATTGTGAGCGGAACCCGGCTATGCCTTTGTAGAAAGTTTTCAAAGCTAAACCCTTTGCCCAATGAGCATTTGACTTTATCAGGGAAATCAACCCCAACTCATCAGCCAACCACCGGTACATCCTAACTGCTATCGATTATTGCACCCGGTGGTCTGAAGCCATACCTTGTAAAAAGAACACGACAGATGTAGTTATCAAATTCATGGAAGAAAATATAGTCACAAGATTTGGAATGCCCTTTGCTATAGTGTGTGACAATGGTCTGACATTTTCTTTGGCATAATTAATAGAATGGACCTATGACCAGAAGATCACTCTGAAGTTTTTCAGCAACTATTACCCCCAGGGGAATGGCATTGCTGAATTAACTAACAAAAATTTGCTTGAAGTGATCAAACACCTGTTAGAATAGAATCCCCAGGACTGGCACCAAAAGCTGAGATTCACCCTTTGGGTAGATCGTATTCGAATTAAGGCCGCCCTAGGGACATCCCCATTCCATGTGGTTTACAACTAGAACTCAGTGTTCCCAATTAACTTACAAATCCTATTTTTACAGTTTATGCAGGAATTCAGCAACCGAGACAATATTGCGAAGGTTTGGCTCCTAAACCTAGTGCAAATGGAAGAACAAAGAGATGCAGCACTTGAACATTTTGCGTGTCACCAAGCAGTGGTAAAATGATGGTTTGACCGAAGAGCCCAATATAAGGCCTTTCATATTTTGGACTTGGTCCTCATGTGGGCTAAAGCCTGGGAAAAGAAAGGAAAGCACACCAAATTCCAACGGCTCTGGCTCGGACCATATTTGATCTCAAAGATCTGCGGGGAAAATAACTATCACCTTAGTACCATGACTGGGGAACCTGTCCCATTGCCCGTCAATGGACAATTCCTCAAACATTATTTTGAGTGAGGCAGGTTTGTCTGGAGTTGTACTATATGTAGTATATGTAAATCCTCTTGTTTGTAGATATTTCTTTCCCGATGCTCCATTTGGAGTGCCTTGTCTTGTAAATAGTTTTGTCAGCTATCCTCTGGGGCCGCCCCCCTTTCCTTTTTGTGTTTTTTTTGGCTTTGTTCTTTCTTTTTTGGGTTTCCAGTGTTTTTTCTTCCCCTTTTGTAGGCTGGTATGCCTCGCATAACATCTAGTCTCCGGGATGATACCTTTGCATTATGGTGAACTTGGAATCTATTGTTAGCATGGTCGAATTGGTCTGGTCTCCAGAATTATTGTAAGTTTGGTAACAAGCTATGAGTAATCTTCATCGGATTTATCCCCAGAAGTCTGGCAATCAGTTAAATCAAAATCAAAAGGAAGAAATAATCAGACACATCGAGAGTAGATCAGTCGCACTGGTTTGTTGGCCCAAGTCTAAACTTTTAGAATTCTTTCCGAGTCTGAAGTTTTTCTTCCCCATTTAGCAAATTGATATGGGTGGAGGGGTGAAAGAAGTACCATCATTAAATCTAGCGAAGCTAGGCTTAATGGTGAAATAAGTACCGCCCTCCCATCTAGAAAAGAATAAAATAATAAGAAAAGAAAAGATGGGAACAAAATCTCTGGTATCCCAGAGAAACGATCAAATTTGACGACTTTGGATTGATATATTTAGTGCCTCTTCTCTGCTTCTCCCAGAGGTCATCGGCTTGATTTTCTTTCAAAGCACACACTTTACAACTGACGAAAGACCAAGGATTGAATCATGTATGAGCCAGATTTTCTCAAATACTTTGTGCCTTACAAACAACATGCTCCAAGTAACGATTGGCTCTAGTTTTGCTAACCAGAGATTCTGCAATTTTTAAATACGCTAAGGCATTCATCCCAGATAGTCACCATTTGTTATGCCCTGCATATCTGTCCCAACATTTTGTGTGCAAAATGTTGGGTCCCCTCTTTTCGCTTTTGGCTCTTGCCTTGTTTTCTTTGCCTTTGTTTCTATTTGTTTCTTCTCCGGGTTCTTTCCCTCCCATGGGGTTTTTTTTTTTTTTTTCTCTTTCTTTTGTCTTTCGTGTCTCCAGGACCTGGTCCCAGAGTTTGTTGTTCTTTTCCAGAGCTGGATTCCAGACTTTGAGATTCTCCACCATGATGTCTTTCCCTCGCGGGAAGGTATGGTTGCTAGGGATCCCCAGGCCTAGATTTTGGAGGTTTGCTTGTTCCAGAGTCCGCGAGAAAGAAGGTAACTTTATTTTTTACCTTGGGTATAAATAGAAATTACACATCACTTTTTCAGTTACCGTGATTAAATACTTAGAGATTTTAGAGTTATTCCTTGGCGATTTGAAGTGCGATTAAGTTGCGAATTACACTAATCTTAGTAGGTAATTACAAGTTGATTTTCGGTGCTAATCGGTGGTCATTCGAAGGTTGAAGTTGTTGCAGAGTAGTCCTAGTATCTTCTTTCCTTGTCGTTCTTCAGATTTCCAGGTAGGTTGGTTCTCTGGTTCCGCTTCTTTCCTCCTGGTTTTGCTTCATTCTGGTTTGTGTTTTTTCCTTTCGCATCTTCTGCTTTTGGTTCGCCACCCATTGGTGGGGTGGCTCTGCCAGAAGGTTGTTCGCCCTCTGCGCAGCTATAGATTAGTGTATATGTTGTATTTTGCCTTAGGTTTAGTCATGTAGATGTTGTGTAAATCTGTAAAGGTTTGTAGGTGTTGTATATTTCTGTATATCATGTGTATATGCTTCATCTCTCTATATTTTATGTGTATGCACTGTATATCCTTCTTAGCTCATGAGTTCCTCGTGCTCTGTCTTGCATTTTAATCCTCATGAGATCGAGCCCGTTGAGACAGTCACCATAGCTCGAACTCAGCACCTTGCTGGTTCGAGCCATGGCGGATTTCTCTTTCCTCCATCTCATCACCTTTATGGCGGGATTAATTTCCCATGAGCGAGCATTCAAACTATGTCCCATCTGGCATTTATTTTTCCTCATGTCAACCCACTTGTTTCCATTAATGTCCTTTATGTTGCCTGCCATCTGACCACGTGCCAACCCACGTCAGCTGAATATGATTTCTTATTGGTCACATCGGCATGGCAACAGCTACATTGTCTGGGATTCGGGCCCTGAATCCCCACTTGCCCTGTGTTTCCCCTCGTCATTTGGTTCAATTTTCCCTAAGTCCTATTCACCTCTATTACATGTATTCTGAGACTTCTGATGTATACTCACACTTGTTGAACAAATGCAGGGTGGTGACAATTTCCCCAAAGCTCTAGTAATCTTTATATATATCACGTTCTAATGGTTCTCCGGTCTTGCAGGTTGCGGGTAAGCTGATCGAGAATGTCTAAAGTGATCACCCCTCCTTCCAGCCTGGAGCTGCCTACCACATCCACTCGAGCGGCCACCAAAACTAAGGCCGAAAGGTTACTGGCAAAGCTTCCCTTGACCTCCAAGTACCCCAAAAATAGTGCCATCGTGGGGTCCAAAATAGAGTCCAAAGCTCAAGAAGTAACGGACATTGGGCCCGGATCTTGGGTAGAAGTGCAAGGCTTAATTCAATCCATTTACAGGTTGAAGGCCATTGGAGACAATCTGGCCACTCAGATTGCCGCCTTCGGCATCATCAAAGCAATAAACTTTCCTTGCTCAGTGCAATCTCCAGAGTTAATACTCCAATTGGCAACATTATACAATGCGCCAATTCAGACCGTCTTACTCCTGGATCCCCAACCACTACAGTACCCAGCAACCATCGTCACCTTGGATGCGACAACTTTTGCCTTGGGGCTGGGGATCCCACAATTCAATAGATCCATTGTCCGGAATCAGCTCCAGATATTGCAGGAGTTCGGAGGTGCTAAGCTTATCTCTCGGCAACATATCAACAGCCACTGGCTGAAAGTCCCAAAAAGGGACTGTAGGAGGATGAAATTGGAAATTCCCCACGGGGAATTCAAGGATCCCATTCAAGCGGGCATTATGTTTTTATGTAGGATCTTTGGATTGCCCCATGCTCGAGATTTCTCGGCATGGATGTATTACTTTCTGTACTGCATCACCACTCGTAGTCAGACTTTCAACTGGGCGGCCCTCATACCCAACCATGTAGACAAACAGCTAAAGGGGATTGCCCAGAATTCCAAGTTCTATATGATGTCATACATGCTATGGGCACTAGCACAACAAAGGCCAGCTTTTCCAGGTTTGGGAACAGTCAGGGATCTTGGAAATGGGTCAGGCCAAATGACACCGTGGGATCATTATCCCCAAGTACAATGGGAACTTAGTTTCTCAAACTTCTGCATGGTAAACGACGCCTTCATTTACCACAACATTCTAATGCTTACTTGGGATTTTGGGTACCGACTATCATAGGTAGTGATGACTCTGGTCAGCTCCTATGGTAGATATTTTATCCAGTTCTGACATCACGCCTACATTCAGGTGACAGGCTTCAATGGGAAGCCCCACCTTCTTCCTCGATATTGTAGGGATATAATTATTCTCTTAGAGTTCTGCCGGTAGATAATGGATCTACACGCCTTCTTCACCTTGAAGAAGGTCATCAACGTCCCATTCCCTTTCTCATGTGGGAATTTTACATGCAGCCTGGGAGGCAGACAGTGAACTGAAGAGCTTGGGGCTGGTGGAATTCCACCACGCCCGGAAGATTTATGATCCTCTTGGCAAGATTGCCACTGCCCTTCCCCGAGCATCCCCACCCCACGAAGTAGATATTGAAGATTTTAGGGTGGACTGCCAAGCTAGTTTTGATCTTCGGACCTGACAGAATACAAGGATGAGCAAAGGGCTCATGAAAATGCTAGACCTTCAAAATTTCCCGAAGGGCTTTACAGATGATGGGCCGCTGAAAGATCCATCATATAAGGAATAGGAATTGGACAAATTAGATCTCCCTCCGGTGGATTGGGCCACCCCAGAGGACCTAACAATTGAAGGGGTATGTCACCCCATTATAGAGGCAAGTCACCAGTACTTTGCCTGGGTGTGTCCCAAGAGCACCTGAAAGAAGCCAACAGTCAAAAGGACCATTTCCTCTTCAGCTAGCGCCAAACCTTCCTCATCTATTGCGGCCACTAAACCAAGCACAAGCAAAGGGAAAGAGAAAGAGGGTGCCCCAGTTCCCAAGGCACCTCCCCAAGTTCCTACCCTTCTGATGGCTCAACTACATCAAAAAATGGAGTCGCCAAAGCTGACCAGCTAGAAACTAAGCATGCGGGTATCCTTCGGCCTCCTTGTAGCCCCAATGGATTCTGCTTGCCTGGCGGGATCCCAATTGTTGGGCGCCATGATGAGCAGATAGACTTTCATTGAGGCAGAGTCTACTAGTATTCTGGACATCGGGACTCCACTGACAAGAAAGAAGAAGAAGAAGGTGACACCCACACCAAGCGCAGCCACCAATCCCAGTATGCTAGAGATGCCCCTGGTAGATGTCAGTTTGGACTCTCCCGAACTAGAGGATATTTCAGATTCCTCTCCCCTGCGTGATGATTTTGACAACACATTCTCAGCAGAGGAACTCATGGAACTTCAACAAGATATGGGTCATGTGGCGAAAGAAATTATAGCTCAGGACAAAGAAAAGGCCCCCCCAAAAAAGTAAACCCCAGTAAAAAATAATACATCAGAGCAAGAGGCTTGGGAAATACCAACAGAGCCTGAGCAGGAGAGTATACCGGTCTAGGAGATCGAGGATACACCAAGGCAAAACACAGATGAGCTACCGACGATCCGGGAACCCAGACCTGTGGTATCAACTGTACCCTTGATCGTCACGCTCCAAACTCCTTTGGTGACTCTGGGTGACCAAGTACCCCAGAGCACTTTCAGTGAGGTAGTAACAGCGGCCGCCTTGTTAAACTTCGGCCAGAGACCTCACCCACCTCCAAAAGATGTTCTGGTGGAGGAAAATGTCCCAATAGAAGAGGCCAATATGGCCCAAGAGCAACAACAACAAATGGACCAAGAAGTCCCAGATAAGGAAAATGAAGAATCAACTGATGTCAGGAAGGATGAGGAAGTCCCTAAAAATACAGGGGATGTTGAGACCGGGGAAAAGATCCCAGATAATACTATAGAAGACGCCAGCATGGCGGAAAACCTCGAAGGTCCCGGAGAACAGAAAAAAGAAAAAGAACAAGAACAAGAAAAGGAACCAGAGCAAGAGCGGGAGAAAGAACCTAAAGGTAATGTGCATTCTGGGGACATGCTGCCAAATTCCAAAAGGAATCCCAATGAATAGGTCTTAACTGCAAAGCCACCCCAGCTGCCCTAATGGCTGGTCGAGTCAAGGAAAAGGAAGACCCTGGCGGCGACCTCAGGCGCTACGCTCTCATTGGTGGAAATGATGACCAAGAATGCAGAGGCTAAGAAGCCCAAGAAGGCACGGGTAGTCCATACTCTCTGGAATAATCCAGCAGGCAGTGTCGTGGTGATTATCGCAACATCGCCACCAGATGCAGAGGCAGCGGCCGTAAAGCCCGAGGACTATAGCATAACAGAAATAGAATTGGGGAGAAGAGACAAACAGGGTGAGCTAGATTTACTGAAGGAAGCCACCAAGGTGATAGAGGCCAGATATATCAAGCAGGGCCAGAAGCTGCAAGAGGAAAGAGAGACAAATACCAATCTCCTTGCGCTTCTGGTAGAATTCACAGAGCCATTGGCTGAGGTCCACCCTAGAACCCCCTCCTCTGGACTGCAGCTTGCATAGGGCAATGTGGATTCTCTATGCATTACGAAGAAGGCACAAGCTGTGGATGGGTGGGCCGCCGAGAAAGTAATCGCCATGAGACAATTTCTGGCGGTGTCCCTCCCAGACCTTTATCGAGTCGATGTTCTTCTCAACCAGGCAAAGGGTTCTGCTATTATATGGGAGCAAGATCTAACCAAGTATGAAAAATGGAAGGTCAGGCTGGAAGAGATCCGCAACATAGGCGAAGAAGTCACCATAGAGTATGAAATTTTTGGAGACGAATCGTATGATTCCCTCCAGGCCCAGTACTCTAGACTTGTCCTCAGGGGTGAGGTATGCAAGGAACTGGTTAAGGCCTTGAAAGAGAAAGTGACAACAACCCAATACCCCTTGGGTCTATTTAAAGCATTCGTGGTTGGGGTATCGCAAGTCAATCACTTCACCACCGGGACATGCACCCCAGAGGACTATGTCCTCACCAAGTTTGATGAGTGGATGGAGTCCCTATATTTGCCTGCCAGAGATTTTGACCAGGGCAGGCTATCCAAATTATCCAAGACAATGATCCAATCACATGATGCCATGAAAATGGTAGATGAAATCCGAAGTGGGGCCAAGGATGTTTAGGAGGCATTAGAGGTTGTCTGAAGTAGGTGGGACGGCATCAAAGATATAGATGAAGAAAGCATAGGCCAAGTATTAGAAGCTTGGGAAAAATCATAAGGAACAATAAAATTCTCCAGATTCTGGAGAATCCCGCCAACCCCATATTGGTTGTATTCATTTATTCTTTCACAACGCAAGTTCCCAGATCCTAGAATTTTAGGTCCCACATTTTTGTGTTCTTTAAGTGACCCATGTCCCAGTTCCCAAGGCCAATTGGTCACTTTCAAGACAGTTAATAAAGGTTGTTAGAGGATAGGTAACTGCAACAAGGCATGTCGGGTTGACAAGAGATTTTCTGACAGATGGTCTTCCCAAGGCGCTGCTTCAATGTTACACCTGGCACATCAGAGATAGGGCACCGCTTTCCCATTTATGAGGCATGTAGCCTCGATCCCCAGGGGATTATAATTCTTCTCTCTCCTCTCAGCTCTCTTCTCGAGGCTAATTCTTCCATTCCATTTTTCTTGTCTTATTCTTCTGACATGTCAGACCTTCTCCATCTCGAGGTCTTTTGTAACATGGTGCAGGTAGTACCGGCCACCTGAAAATAGTATTATATTGTGAAGTATGAAATAACTTAGGTTAGTTTTAAGTCAAATGATGTGTATAAATAATAAGTCTGACCTCATTCCAAGGGTCGGAAAAATTGATGATTTTGCAGTCCATAGTTAATGGCAATTTGGTTTTCTCAGTTCTTAGTTGCAGAGCTCAATGCTCCATAGTTTCTAAGCTTTCAGTATTTAAATGCTCCCCTAGAGCCACCATTGTACCACGCACCAGTGCTTGCTGGAAGAGATGTTAATGAAAAAGGAAGAGTTCTCTCAATGATGTCAACATTCTGTCTTCTGGGTTAACGGTATTTTATGCTTTGTGTTCTTCATGTCCTTTGCTCTGGTACTTAAAGTAGATTAACGACCTCATTTCCTTTGCTACTGATAAAATATGAGTTGATGGTATTGTGTTTCTTCAGTATTTAGTGTAGTGTGTTAGAGCATTGTTGATGTCTTGAATGTTTAGTATAACTATAGATAGATGAAATACTTCTAACTCTACAATATCTTTTGAAGTTTATTTGTTGAAATGGATGCACACTTGTAGGAAACCCCACTTACCTAAATCCCTTGACAAGATGAGTTAAGATAACCAGCTATCCCCCTCAAACAAAATAGTCACGTCTCCCAATCGAGCCCCACACTGTCGAGACCCAACTCTCACGTGCTTGGAGGCCCGGGGAATCTCATTTCCCCGGACAACCTTTACAGGTGAAGTTGGCTGATACCCCGATACCCAGTGATAACTTACCTCTATTGGTGAACCCGGTCACAAAGTCCCATCAACAATGGTGTTTGTTGCTGTAAATGATGATTCAGATGATGATGAAGAAAGGTATGCAGAAACAACTCTCATATCTAAAATTAGCAAAAATGATGTTTAGATCATAGATAGTGGTTGCACTCACCATATGACCGGTGATAAGAAAAAGTTTGAGACTTTTGAATACTATAAAGGTGGTTCAGTAAGAATGGGAAATGACACACCTTGTCCAATTTAAGGAAGAGGAACAATAATGTTGAATAACTAGATAAAATTTGAGAATGCTTATTGGGTAAATGGATTGAATTATAATCTATTGAGTGTTTCTTAGTTAAATAATTCAGGTCACAAAGTAGCATTTGAAAATAAGAAGGCAAAGATCTTCAATAAATTTGGAAATCTGATTGGTACCGGTGAGCAGACAAAAGGTAACTTATTTTATCTGAATGATACTAACTCCACTTGTTTGATTGCTAAAAATGAGACATATGGTTATGGCACAAAAGATTGTGTCATGTGAACTTTGACAATATGATAAAGATTAGCAAAAAGAGAAATGTCAGAGGCTTATCGACGATGACCAAGCCCGACAATATCATGTGTAAGAATTGTCAAAAAGGTAAAATGACAAAGTCTAGTTTTAAAAGCAAAACCAATACATCTGATGCAATTCTAGAATTAGTCCATACTGATTTATGTGGGCCTATGAGGACAAAGAGTTATTATGGAGATAGATATTTTATTCTCTTTGTAGATGATTACTCTAGAATGATTATAGCCATGTTTCTAAAAGATAAATCAGAAGCATTTAAGATGTTTAAATGGTATAAAGCAATGGTTGAGAAGCAAAGTGGTAAGGAGCTAAAATGCTTAAGGTCAGATAGAGGAGGGGAATTTATTTCAGATGAATTCACTAACTTTTGTAATGAGCATGGAATCAAAAGATAGGTCTTTGCACCAAGAACACCACAATAGAATGGAATTGTTGAAAGAAGGAATAGATCCATAGTTGATTGTGCAAGGACACTGATGATAGAGAAAGGCATCACCCAAATATTCTGGAGGGAAGCTGTCAGTACTTCTATTTACACATTGAACAGAGTATAATTGAAGAAAGACACCAAAAAGACACATTATGAGCTATGGTATGGATACACACCCAATGTAAGTTATTTCAAAAATTTTAGCAGTCGATGTTATATCTTAAAAGATGATAGAAATAGAAAACTTGACTCCAAGAGTGATGAAGTAATTTTTCTAGGGTATTCTACCAAGAGCAAGGCTTATAAATGTCTAAACAAAGCCTCTAACAAAATTATTGAAAGTGCAAATGTAAAGATAGATGAATTTGCAGAGAAGAATGAACAGGAAAGCACTAAAGAACTAGAGGACTAAAATAAGTTCACTTACAATGAGGAACCTGACACTCTACCCTACCAACAATGTAGAGGTCCCGAGCAACAGATTATTGCACCCGCGCATCAGGGTGCAAATACCGACGGTCAGGATAATGATCAAGATAATGTGCAAGATGATGAAGAATAGAATGAAGAACAAAGTGATGATCAAGCTGATAGAAAAAGAGCTATACCTGTACTTGCAAGATATGTTAGAAAGAACCATCCATAGGACTAGATCATAGGAGATAAAAGAGCTGGTATGAGAACTAGAAGTAAGTCTCTAAATACAAGATGTCTTATTTGTGAGTTTGAGCCAAAATCTGTAAATGCTGCACTTGATAATGAAGAATGGATAAGTGCTATGAATAATGAGATTGAGAAGATAGAGAAAAAAAAAACATGGTCACTTGTGACAAGACCAGATGACAAGAATGTCATCGGTACAAAATGGATATTCAGGAATAAGTTGAATGAGAATGGAGAAGTCACAAGGAATAAAACAAGACTAGTATGCAAGGGGTATGCACAAGAAGAAGAAATTGACTATGGAGAGACTTTTGCACCCATTGCTAGGCTAGAAGGAGTAAGAATATTACTTTCTTATGCTGCATATAAAGGATTCAAGGTATATCAAATGGATGTCAAGTCTGCATTCCTGAATGGAATACTTGAAGAAGAGGTAT
>MU227639.1:7939650-7950073 GCA_018584345.1 Thuja plicata
CAACCTAAAACATATTATAATTATAATCCAAACCCTAACTCTAACCCTAACGCTAACCATAATTCTCCTCGTAACCATGACCATAATTTAAGCTCTAACCATAATCATAATAATAAATCTAAACCAAACTCTAACCCTAATGCTAACCTCAACCATGATATAAATTGTAATGCTAAATGCTAACAATAATAAAATTAATTAATTCAATGTGTTACGCACGCTGCGACTGCTACTAGCTAATATAGACTCTATATTTAAAATACGCCGAGATACATCGAGGCGTTGAATTTTTTCATCATTCACTTTTAATAGAAAAATAAAAGTTGAAAAAATTTAACGCCTCGATGTATCTCGGCGTATTTTAAATATAGAGTCTATATTAGCTAGTTTTATTTGTTTTCTCATTTTTTTTTGGTTTGTGTTTCTGGTTTAATTCTCCTTCTCCATCTTGTTTTTGACGTTATTTTATTTTGTCTTTTTTAATCCTTAGATCCTTCTAATTTCTTGTTTTTTTCTTATTCCATGTTTCTTTCCTTTGTCATTTACCTAGTCTTTAGATTTTTCCCTTCTATTTAAAAAAATAAATTCTTTTTTCCTTCTATTTTTTTTTCAGTTTTCATCGATACATTCTAATCGATGACTCAAATTCAACCTAAATTAAAAACCAGAAATACACAGATCAAATTTAGACCCCAAAATAAGAAATACCCCTGAAATATGTAAAGTCTTTAATTAATTACCAGCTTTTAAACATAATATACATACACTTAAATACTAATCATTTCATTTACAATAAACAGTTACAATTACCCATTTATCCTTGTCAAAATGAAAACCTATTTTAAATTATTGACAAAAACACCTCAAGATGATTCTGTTCCACGCTTACATCCCATAATTATAAAAGAAAACGGAAAATGAAACACCTGTTGATGCACTCCGTCCGAGAGCCTTTCAACTGCACGGCCCCTGTAACCTGAGCAACAGCTATAACGATTTGGGTACGCGTCTGATTCAAGTTCAATACTGCTGAAACATGGCTCGCATGCTCATTTAATTGGGCACAGAAACAAACTCTCTCCCTTTCTCTCTCTGTAACTGCCATACTCTGACCATCATGAAGAAAAATGATGCTTCTAGGTGGACCATGAAAACCCACTTGGTAGGTGAATTGGGTTTGAATGATGATGGTAGAAGTAGAGCTACCATATATTCTTCTTCTTCTCTCGCTTATGTCTTCTTCCTTGTTTACCAGTACAACTTTTAAGTAACTATCACGCTTTCTTCAATGAAATGAATATATTATTTTTGCCTGTGATTGACAGACAGAATCTTCTTTTTGCTTTAAAAAATGGTATGTGTCATTTGGTGGCCTGTTCCGTTGCGTTTGTTGGAATGTAGGCAGATTTGGTTTATTTTTTTCGAAAAACTAATCCACCCTGAACCACTGTGTACAGAATCTGAGATCGAGGGATTGTTGTGGGTAATCGGGATGGTAGTGATGCCGACGGTGGTGATGATGACGATGATGATGTGGTAGTAACAGGGGAAGCGCACAGATTTTTGTGGATTTTGATTAAGGGGGGAAGATGGGAAAATGGCAGTGGGCAAGGCAAAGGCAATGCTTTGGGTGGGTGATTCTTTTGGGGCTGGTAAGCATTTTGGGTATTCTTCACACGGAGATCACACCGAGTGCACGGCCATTGTTGCCTCTGAGAACAATACAAGCCCATCTTTATAACTATGTTCGTGGTGAATCGGTGAACAAAAATAAGATTGCCATCTGTCTTGTGGGAGGAGCTAGGAAGTTTGAGTTGACAGGCCCTTCTCTGCTCAAATATGTGGTGAACAGATACAACAATTCCGATATATTTGTGCATGCCCCTTTTGATAAGGACTCATACAAATTTGGTCTGCTCAACCAGGCGTCCTCTCCTTTAGCAGCAGTGAGCATATTTCCCCAACAGATGATAAATGAAACCTCACTGCAGGCACAAGTGCTCACATCCTCCGGCTCACCCAACGGATTGCAGGTATTTGTACTCTCCGTTTTTTTGGTTATTGGGGTATGTCTATTTTTGAACTCTAGTCCTATTGGTTAAAGTCCCCGTTATAATAGGCATGTTTTCCCAAATTTTACCTTTTGTGGGCAGAGGGAACCGATTTTGCAGTTTTGAATCTTCTCAGGGGAAGCCTATGTTTACTCGCTTCTTCTTGGCCGTTTATGCGTAGCAATCATCTCATAACATTCACCAAAATTTGATCATCATTCATTTTAAATTCCATGTTATTATTCGATCACGGGCCTATTATTTTCTCTACCCAGGATATTGCTCTGCCAAACAGATATCTAAAATGTTCAGGGGCATAATGCCTAGTAAGAAAGGAAGCCTTGATTAGTAAGAACCCTAATCAGCCATTTTAACAGCATTCTCCAACAGTTGTTTTCCGAAGTTTCCAAGAGATTAGAGTCTTTGTTTCATATATGATTTACTGGCATGTTAGGAATAATTGACACCTGAATTGTGCTATCTGTCAAGTTCTTACCCTATGAACAAGTTCAGGGCTATAGAGCCTCTGGCATCATTTTTAGCAGTCTTTCACTTTTTTTTTTCTGCTTTTTAAAAAAAAATCATGTTAATGGGTGCTTGTACTAGAGTGACTACATTCATCGTGGCAAGCTTATAGGTCTTTCTTGCTCTATTTGCTTCCAGGGACTATTGCAATATTTCAACTTGGTTGAAGGATGCTTGACAATGATAAAGTCATACCAGATCAAACACAACATAAGATATGATTGGATTGTCAGAACAAGAGTGGATGGATACTGGAATGGACCCCTTCCGCCTCCTGAAAGCTATTCAAAAAACAAGTATATTGTGCCACCAGGTTCTCAATTTGGCGGACTTAATGACAGACTTGGAATTGGTGATATGGAAACTAGTGAAGTTGCACTCTCAAGAATGAGTCTTACACCTATTCTGTATGATAATAACTATAGAAATCTGAATTCAGAGACTGCTTTCAAGCATCAATTAGATGTGAAAGGTGTAGGATATAAGTTCAAAACATTTCCCTTTTGCATTTTGAGTGAGAGAAAGTATAATTGGCCTCCTTCTAGATGGGATGTTCCCGTGGCTTCACTTTCAAGCAAAGGAGATTTAAATGGAGCCAAATGTAGGCCCTGTACACCTGCATCAAGAGGAACAGATGCAATGAATATCATTGGGAATTTGATAAAGTCATGGAGTTGGATTTTGAGTACACCTGGGTTAGAGCTTTGCGATGCCCATGAAAGTTGGGAAGAAAATTGGGAACAGATATTTGACAAGGTGGCTGGTTCTAAATTCTCTGCTCTTAGAAAGAAGGTCAAAAACCGTAGTCTAGCTGATTGCATCAAAGATTTTGAAGCCATGAAACAGAAGACAGTTGAATGGGATGCTCCTCCGTCAGAAACTATTTGTAAGAAAGCTTTTCAGCAATCACGTTGATTGAAAATGAGGTTGTTGCATGGTTACTCTGAGTAAGAGGCCGTGCAAAGAATCAAGAGCCATCTGTATGTTGAAGACATCACAGCAGACTGACAGCCTTTATGATAAAAATTGTATAGTAGTATCTTAACAACACCTGACTTCTTTCAAACAAGGGCAGCCTGTTTTTCCCTATTCAGCTCAGATAGAACTGGAGTTGTATTGGAAGATGTTCTTAATCTGGATGATATTGTGGAGTTGTTTTTAGATTTTCACTAAAAAAATTGGTATCTTCTGTATCTTGAAGTTTTCAGGCAAACACCATGTATCTTGTTTAGAGAGGAAGCTAACCTAATCCATATGGTTAAAACTTTATTTTCTCTTCAACCGTGTATTCTTTTTATTGTTTAAGATTCATTCTATTTATTCTTTATGTCTTGATGGACATAAATGTCTAGAAGGATGACAAATATACATACAAGGTCTGTGATGATTGTAACATCTGAACATATGAAGGCACGAGAAGAACCTTCTTTACTGACACTCACACCCAAGCTATCTTTCAGGTTTCATTCCTATGCCTTTTATATTTTGTAAGTTCTAAATTTTGACACATACAAGTGATCACTTTATGTGGCATGGACACTTGCATTGCTTCTCTGCAACAAACACACATGTTTGTTCAGCTGGGCAATTGAAAATAAATGCTTTGTGCAGTTTTAGATTGTGTTTCATCATTTTACAGCAAGGAGCTAAAGTTATTTTTTTCAATCTCGAAAGGGACCTAGTGAAATTGGGGAGCTAATTTAGTCTAAATATGTTTTGAGAGTGTGATTGGGTTGTCAATGCAGTTTATATTATTTTTTTTGCTCTTTTTTATCACAGTACATACACACTGACATTTACACAGACATACACAAGTGCAGACACCTCCTCCTTATTGCTTCTCAATAGCATACGATGCTCATCTCAACTACAGTTGGTGCTTCTTTAAGATATAACGTTAGCCTGGTCAGATTTACTCTTAAATCAGTATCTGTCAACCTCTTGGCATTTAGTACACCCAAGACTGTTGTAATCAAGTAATCATAACTCTTGAAATGTTTACATTAGTCAGCACATGAATTCAATTTCCAGTAGCAAGATGGTTGAGAGTTACATCACAAATTGATATCATAAAATGAGGGCTTGGCTGGCAATACATCATAATTGGTAGAAACTAAAATATGAGAGCTTGAATTTATGCCTCCACAAGAAAAAGAGAACTATCTGGCCTCTATGGAAAGAGGCGAGCATAAAAAAATTGCGATGAGAAGTGCTGTAGCATCTATAGGATTTATAGAGAGCCTTAGAAACTTGGTTCAGAATAATAGATTGAGGAATTTGTCTGTTGCTATAACAGATAAACGAGTTTCAAAATATCAGAAGTGCCCTCCCTGTTCATTACTGTTCAAATCACTAGTTATCAATTATTTCAATTTGAGGATATAATATATTCAATATGATTTCAAGATTTGTAAAATAAGTTCGTAAGAAATGAAAACGGAAAGGCATGATATTATAATTTTGTATTTCAACTGGAAAGGTTTACAATGTTTTATGCCTTGAATATAATTTTAAAAATTTAAAATTTAAAGTTAAATAGTCCCATGTAAGTCTGGAAATACATTTCAACGTCCTTCCCTTTGGACATTTATTTAAAATTTAAAGTTAAATAGTCCCATGTAAGTCTGGAAATACATTTCAACGTCCTTCCCTTTGGACATTTAAAAAAAAACTTCCTTTTAGTGCATATGTAAAATGACTTCTGCCATGGCAATCATAAAAGCATCAGAAACAATTTGACATGCTTTATAAGATCATTCAGGCTTGAAAAATTATAAATTATATATATGCGATCAATTTCTTTCTACAGATCATCCTGACGATGGATCATTGAGTACTATCCAAAACGTTAATGTAAATTTTATAAAATTTACAGTTGAATTCAGAAGTACAACACACTAACTATACACTTTCAATTATACACTTTCAATTTTACCCACATGCTATGCCATATAACAATAGACCAGTAATCAGAGTTTGCACACTCTGCTTATGAAAAACTAAATGTAACTACAATATTGACGTCTAAACAGTTATTTCCCATAAAATTTCCAGTGGAAATTTCAACAAAAAAGAATCAGTGAATAAACCTAAACAACAGATTAATCTCAACCATAGTTCCACAGAGTTTCGTGACACGGGGATGCAGGGACGGGGACGGGACCAAGGGCATAAATTTGGGGACGGTGAGGGAGCAGCTGGGGGATGGTATTGATATACAAATTGAAGTGAATTGAAATCTTTAAGGCAAAATGTGCAATATAACATCTCTATGAGTGCCTTATGAAAGACAAATTAGTTTTCACAACGGGGACTGGGACCAGGACAGGGGATGCAGGGACAGGGACGGGACCAAGGGCATAAATTTGGGAACGGTGAGGGAGCAGCTGGGGGATGGTATTGATATACAAATTGAAGTGAATTGAAATCTTTAAGGTAAAATGTGAAATATAACATCTCTACGAGTGCCTTATGAAAGACAAATTAGTTTTCACAAAGTTAAAGGTTGCAATTATTAGTTTTCACAAAGTTAAAGGTTGCAATTAGTATGTATGGCATTAGCAAGCAACCCAGCAGTCCGACGGAGGTGGCGGAGGTAGCAGAGGTGACAGAAGTGGTGGTTCTGTGGGAGAATGTATCCCAAATCCCAAAGTCTTGAAACAGGGGACATGAGGTTTTTTTGAGGGGCCGCATCCCCATGGGACACTGATCTCAATCTCCCTCAGACAGGAGGAGGAAGAGAATCTTTTCTTCACACATGTATAGGGTGCTGAGGATAGATTGGAACAGGTTATTGACGAAATATCAACTATTAAAAACATTTATTGCAAAATACAACGGAGTCTGAATGCTCTTGCAGCTGCCCATCTTCAGCTGTATACTCTATTCATTGCTTTTCATTCCTGCATTGAATGTTGTCCACAGTGTGTCTGGTGTAAACAGTTCTGAAATGCAGAATGGCACTACACCCTGTTTAAACAGTTCTGAAATGCACAATGGTACTATGTACTATCTAATATCGTGATAGTGTTTCCCAATGATATACACTATTGTAAGGGAAAATGATCTTTTCCTTAAGCTTACTCTAGGGTAAACGAATAAAATGGGCATAGCTCAGCACAAATCAACTTAAGGTAGGACTAGATAATCGAACAGTTAGGTCCTATTTTTAGGAAGGTAAATGCAATGGATTGGGGTTACTTAACTCTAGAACTGATGGGGATGGAATATATATTGGGTATAGTGCAAATTACAATCCTCTAGTTAAAAAAGCAGGAAATTTGGATATGCCCTGTGTCTCAGATTTTGCCCAGAATTGGGACTGTGCTTGGATCAATTCTACAGATATGGATCATGGACGTCATTAAAATCATTCATTATACGGGTGTGAATTTAAATTGTAGAATCGGGTAAATTTTGTCTCTGTTCTCCAGTTTGTCATGAAGTCTGCTTCACATGGAGTGTTAACAGTTGGCTTTTTGGAAAAAATGAAAATGAAAATATTTGGAAGGATTGTTGGATTGTCAGGATCACGTTTCTTTTAGGTTAACCCTTTCTGATTGGACTGGATTTATAGTCATGGAAATGATTAAGACAGCAATCGATATTCATGCTTATCCTCAAGAATGATTATGCAAGTTTGGGTTATTTTTAGTACTCCCAAACAAAAGATACGTAGAACGATTCGCCACTTTAGTGCATAGGATTTCGAATGTGAAATGAATATGACCAAAAGATAAAGCATTGCACAGTGGCTGCCTCTAAATACCACTACATAACAATAAACCATATGATCATGTACTAGGTTGGCTCATGACAGGAAAGATATGGGTAGTGGTATGCAAATTTTGAATTTAATTTTTTAAACCCTTTACTAATAGATTCGTGATAAGGGAAAGGCAATTCTAATATACCAAATGAATATTCAAACATAGCTGGGCAAGTATGAAATTTACGGGATTATCTATAGAAATGAATGAGAGGTCAAAGATGTGAGAATGATGTTTGTAAATGGAGATAGGTGAAGAAACGAGGAATGAGTCTCAACTCCAGTCAAGAATACTATTTATTGATGTCATTTTATTATGCAGTCACGTTAAAATTGGCCGAAAACTAAATTAGAATTGACATGGGTGTGCAAATTTCATCATTACATTGTTTTTACTCCTCTATACATATGAATTATATAATGAACAATAATATTGAGTAAATGAGCACTTATAGCAGTCACTTTGTTTGATTAGTGGGTGTGCTATATACCACAATTCCTTTTTTTTTTTATGAATATTGTACAATTTACTTTTTCATTAATTATATAAAGAACAATAATATTGAAGTAAATGAGCACTTATAGCAGTCATTTTGTTTGATTTGTGGGTGTGCTATATATCACAATTCCTTTTTTTTTTTAATGAATATTGTACAATTTACTTTTTCATTAATATAAAGTTTAATAGAAAACATTCATAAAAAATATTCAAACTTAAAAGGTTATCAATCTCTATATAAACTAATGGATCTGTTAAATTTCATTTAGTGTGTGCATCCTATGATGTGCGCTCCATGGTAACCTACAAAGTATAGAAAATATGTGCAATGAGTAGCTTTTGTAATACAAGTAGAAACAATCAAAATTGCTAAATAAATTTTACTACCAATGATAATAAGGTGTCAATGCCCCTAGGATGACATAAGATATCAAGAGGTTCCATGTCATGTGGTAATGATCTATTTAGACATGGTGGTGAATCTGTAAGTAAGCACCTACAACTATTTACAGTCTCGAACATAGGAAGGTTTGTGAGAAGCTATCCCCTCTCTCTGCAAGCAAGAAGTGGCATGCGTCTCAAATTGACACAATCTCCAAACTAGATGTATTGACACAAAAGATTCACATGTGTAGAGAGTTACCACCAACCCAATCTAGCCAAGGAAACACACAACATAATGTGGTACTAATACATACAATAGTGGAAGACTAACATAAGGAGACATGTGTTAGAGTAATCTTTAGTTTGCTTATTAATTAAATCATGTTGATTTAATTAGTTAAGTTATTACTCTTTAGTGCTTAAGCTTTCTCTTAGGTGCATTAATAATTAATTCTTTTATTAATTATTAATGTGCAACCTAGCTTTTTTAGGCTTTAGGGCTTTTGTTCACCTTTATAGGTTGAACCTTGTAATTCTTTTTTGATTAACTCAGATTATAATTTAGCTCTCACATTTTGAGTAACTTCCAAGTTCTTTTTCCCTCTTTCTGCTTCTCTCCTGTAACATGTTATTTGCATGCAAGTATTCTTGGTGTTATGTGGATTTGTATCTCTCAAATCCTACATGGTATCAGAGCCACATTGCTGCTGCCTGGTCTAGTTTTTTTTTAAGTTGTGATTCGAGGGCAAAAACTGTAGCTTTTCTAGGGTTTCTTCTTCAATTTGGAAGAGACACTTTTTTCTGGTACACACTGAGCGAAAACAAACACCGCCATCGTGCTCAGAAGGCCTGAGACTCAATTTTCATATAAAGTTTGTCATTTTTTGCCACAGTGACCTCTGGGGAATTTTTTCTCTCTCCTAGGCCGTACGACTCAAATTTCAAGGTGAAAAATAAAAAAATCAATTTTTATTGATTTTTGCGTTAAAAAATAATGCATGCAGTGTTAAAAATTAACGTAGCAGCGTTAATGGGCGTCGCCGTGAGTTAACCGCTAGTGGTTAACCTCTAGCGGTTAGCCTAACCGCCAGGGTTAACTCTCAAACCCTTTTGGAGCAGTTTTGGTATTTTGCTCATATCTTGAGCATACGACATTGGATTTTCGACTTGCTTATATCGTCGGAAAGCTCTTTTCGAGCTCTATCTAATTATGTAGGTTTGATTTTCTGGTTTTGCAGTTTTGATGGCTGTTTTTTTAGTCAAAATCAGAACTTGTGTTTTTTAGAACTCAGTTTGTTTCATTTGAAGAGTTATCATGGGTTTTTCTTCTCACCCTTCAGTTGTTATTCTAGAACGGGGTAATTATGAGTCACAGGAAAAGGGTATAATTATACATTGTAGGTGGCTTAATATTTTTCCTTATTTGTATGATCCCATACCTGAACCAGCCACTTCAGAGAGAAAATTAGCATGGGATATTATTAGAGATCACATAGTAGGATTTATAGTGTCTAGTGTTGATCATGACACTATGTTGGCTATATTGGACATTGATTGTCCTCACCCACTTTGCACATGTCTTTTGGAGATCTATGGAGACCCTAATCTCTTTCCATTCCCAGAGGATCCTGCTTTAGATTGTCTCATACCCATTGCTTGGAGAGAGAATACACCCTTTGATCATGATACTTTAGAGGAGCTTGAGTATTTAGACACCCTTACATGTTCCGATGGATCAGAGGCTTGTCTCACAGTTCCCACTCTTCAGACTGAGACTTCATCAACATCTCCTATTGCTCTTGATTCTGTGCAGTAGGGAATCATACATCTTCCAGACACAGATACTTTGGATTCTTATGTTGTAGACATATCTTTCTTGTTTGTTGAGTCTTATATTGCAGATTTGGAGGATTATTTTGAGGACATTCATCTCCTCTACCTTGACAGTCAGGTTATCACTGTTCGCCCACCATTATCCATGCATTCAGCGATTGCATTTCAGGATTGACCACATCAGTTTGGATTTGACAACATTTGTTTCAGTTCAGACAGAGAGATTCTTCAGCATTCGATCATGGCACACATCCTGAGACAGATTGGTTCATCACTCTTCATAGGGTTTCTTCGACATCGTCCTTTGGATTCATTTCTTCCCAAGGGGAGGAATATCATTTGCCGCTTCAGGATCTCCTTTTG
>MU227639.1:7950269-7962210 GCA_018584345.1 Thuja plicata
CAGGACCCATTTCCTGTTTTCATAACTGTGCTAGGTTAGCTTTCCCCCTACGCTTAGCTTGGGGGGGGGGGGGTGTTAGAGTAATCTTTAGTTTGCTTATTAATGAAATCATGTTGATTTAATTAGTTAAGTTATTACTCTTTAGTGCTTAAGCTTTCTCTTAGGTGCATTAATAATTAATTTTTTTATTAATTATTAATGTGCAACGTAGCTTTTTTAGGCTTTAAGGTTTTTGTTCACCTTTATAGGTTGAACCTTGTAATTCTTTTTTGATTAACTCGGATTATAATTTAGCTCACATTTTGAGTAACTTATGAGTTTTTCTTTTTCCCTCTTTCTGCTTCTCTCCCGTAACAGGTTATTTGCATGCATGTATTCTTGGCATTATGTGGATTTGTATCTCTCAAATCCTACAACATGATGGTTCATCCCTTGGATTCATTATCTAGGAGGGAGAATGAGTTAGATTCATTGAGAAAGAATATGCAACCCAATCCCATCTTAGCACTTTCACAAGAATATTTCAATGACTATTTCTTCATTAGGTTCTTTATTGAATTGTTAGTCATTATTGCTTCATAAGCATAAGAGAGAGATTAGGCACATTAAGCTATAGAGCTACTCATTCAATCTATAAAAACCCAAGGTGAGAAAGAGATAGAAACAGGTCGTCCACATACAATCTCAATCTATTTCACTAATAAATTGCATTCAAGAGAGAATGAAAGATTGCAAATAAGAGGTTCAATTGTTAGCTCGCAAATAGAAAAATATTTAGACGGGAAGTAAGATCTGCAACAATTTGTAAGCTTTGAGGAATGATTTTTTTGAATTTTGAGAAGGTTGGAGTTTTTTGAATGGGTGATAGTATGGCCCCCCATGGACCTCCACTCTCCCTAGGTAAGTTATGAATATTTCCTACAAAGTCCAATGACAACCTAAGATGGTCTAATATGGTTAATGGTTTTGAACCCTCTAAAGTTAGATGCTCTAACACACCCAAGCTTGATAAATTTGAGGAGGGTTCGGTTCTAAGTTTATAGACTCCCTTATGGAAAATATTGTAATAACAATGGATGAGGACTTCATGGGTAAGATTCTTTCATTTCATCCTAATATTGATCTAGTAAGGAAATGGGTTAATGATGTGTGGAAGTTAAAACTTTGTCTCTATGAGTTCCATGACTAGAGGCTTCTTTCTTATTAGCTTTCTCTCCATGAAGGACATGTATAACGTTCAAGTTGAGGAACCATGGGTTTTTGGTTGAAATAATATAAACAACTTTTTGTTGTGTAAATGGAAACTTGGGTTGACCCAAGTGCTAACCTTTACATTTTAACTCTTTCCTAGGTTCATCTATCAAGATTATCTCTGTCATTTTGGTACCCTACCATTTTGGGTACTATTGCCAATTCTCTTGGTTAGTTCCTTTCTATTGATAAAGTCACTAGGGATAAAACTACTAATTTTGAAAGGTTCTATGATAACATGGAGGTGAATAAGGCTTTACCTTTGCAAATAGTCATATAGCCTAAATTTGGAAAATGGGTCGAATTGATTGTTTTTACAAACTATGGAGTCTATTCTTAGAATTTTCCCAAATTTAGGCATCTCATTTATAAATGCCCAAAATACCTCAATAGAAAAGAAGAGTCAAAAGATAAGAAAAAATACCTTAAGCGATTAATGGATACCTCTTTGAAGAGGAACTTTTAAAGATTTTGGATTCAACCAATGTCAAATAGCTAGGTTTTGTTGAGGCGTCAAATATTTTAATTTTTTCTCACAACTCAATATCGAATAGCTAGGTTTTGTCGAGATAGTATTTTAGAATTTCCTCTAAATAATTTTGAGAAAATATTAAGTTTCTATGAAATCTTTAGAAGTTCCTTGACAAAATCTTGAAAAGGAAGTTTGAGGAGAAATGGAAAAATAATGCCTAGTATAGAAATATCCCTATATAATATTGTAGAAAACAAATCCTCTGAAGGGAGGGAAATAGAGGAGGGCTAACTACATATGGGTATCTTAACTATAGAAGAGGGAAATATATGTTGCCTAGAGAGAATGCTTTAAGTATAGATACGAATGCACAAGTTAACGACCAATCACTTGAAGAAAGCAACAATGTGAAAAACAATATAATTTCTCTAGTGAAGCCAAAGTCTAGCAAAACAACCAATCTTTGTAAGGAGAAAATATCAATGAAGCTCCTTACTAGGAACCCATTTTTAAGAAAAAAATAGAAGTTGGGTCCTCTGTTGGTCAAGGAAAAGCTAAAAAAATAGGCAACGTAAAATTGGAAGATGGTGGTTCTTGTCCAAAGCATTTTTTTTCCTAAGAGCAAGTCCCCATGCAACTACTTAGCTTATTTTGGCTAGCAACCACTGCTCAACTTTTTAAGTAGCAATTTGTGGAGCCAGTGACCCCACTAATATTTAATTTTACTGCTTATTTTGTCTTCCATTGTATTTTTTAATATTTTTTTTGCACACATAAAATTTGGAGGAAAGAAAGGAAAAAGAAGAGGAGGGAAAGAAATCTGTGTAGCCACCTAGAATTTTTTCAATAAGCAGTTGCTGCTTATTTCCAGACCCCCTTTTTTTCAAAGCTTAATCAATTCCTAAATTTTAGCCGCTCCACTAAAATAGGGAAATAATTTGATTTATCCTTTTCCCATTGCTGAAATTTTGCATGGGAACACTCCAACTACTTAAATTTAAGAAAAAAATGCACTTAAGTAGCAGCATGGGGACATGGGGTAAGTGTCAAGTTTTCCAGACATTGACTATTGTGGTCTCCCTTAATGCCATACCATTTATTCACATCCTTGATCTTTGAATTTTGAAGTGTATTTTTTCTGAAGTGTTGTGTTAATTGAATTTTTAGATTGTCAAGGTCTCCCTTGCTCTCATACCATTGATTTTCATACTCAATTACTAAAGTTCAAACTATATTCTTGGCTAGCTAGAGTTCGTCGACCTTTTCAGACTGTGAAGGTTTCCCCTACTTTCTTGCCATTCATTTGTCTCTCCAATCTTCAAAGTCCAAAACCTAAAAGTGGCTAAGTCTATTTCTATCGAATTATCAATATATCTCTTACTTTCTACCATTCATTTGAATTATCTATACCCAAATTCTAAAGTTAAAATATTTCCCAAGTGTTGTTATGTTATAATTTAAGAGCTTCACATCCCTCATTGTTTATCTTTGAAGTTTGAAAGTTATTTTTTCTCAAATGTCAATTTTGTTGGACATTGAAATTGTAGTTGTGCCTCTTACTTTCTTGCAATTCCTTGTCATCCTTGATCCTTGAAGCTTGAAAGTCTTCATCATCCTGAGTCCCTTATCTTTTGAACATTTGGACTTCCTTAACTATCCATCTCTTAGTACTTATTCCTCAAGCTCAATTCCTCGTCACTTCAATCATTGGCTTTTCAAACTTCTTCATCCCTTCATCTTCACCAAACTTGTCATCTCAACAATTCTTCCCCCAAAAGTTTTTCTCCTTGACATTTTTCTTGTCCCATTCCAAATTTATTTTAAATCTTTTAAAATTTTGGCCTTCCCTTCCTAGCATGCTTTTCCACGCATCCTTAAAAGTTTGAAACTCTACCTTTCTTGCATTGACATCTTGTTGATGTCATCCAACCCAAGCAATCCTCCTCCATCTTGCCATCATTATTTATTGACATCATCACCCATTCAAATTCTCTTACCCCCCTTTCCATGGTTAGAAATTCAATGATGGTCTAATGGCTTGATGTCTAATAATTGGATGTCATTAAGGTATCATAGGTGGATATTCCCTTGTTCAAAGTCTAGGCATACAATTCAACAAAAGTCTAATGGATCAACATCTAATAGATAGGTTTTGTCGAGGTATCAAAGGTTTTAATTGTTTTCTCCCAACTTTGATAGGCATAAGGTAAGTGATGACCTTGTACTCCATCGATAACACCATGGCTTCTGTCCAAATGACATGTTTTCTTCAATTTATCTCTTTGTAACATCTTTATGATCTTGAAATGTTCACAACTACCACATTTTAATCCAATGGTGAACAAAAAGAGTTTTTAATACATTTTGGCATGGATCCAAGGAAAATAATTACACCCATTATTTGTTTGATGTTGTATACATATCTTCTCTAAAATTCCATTCTATAGTTCATATTATTCAACAAGCTTCTATAGTAGATTTGGTCTTCTGATTGGTCCTTAATAAAAAAAATATTCCACACCTCAATCAATTAGATCTTTGTACACATGCTTGCATTTCATTGGTTGAGGTGGTAGCTAGAGTTCCTTTTTGTCTTGCTATGTTTTCTTCGATTTTGATACCTCTTCCAAAATAAAAGGCCTACTAAACTCATTTTATAGAGGTTCTTCCTTAAATTTCTTCAGAGACTTGCAAGTTTTTCAAAATTTCTACTATAAAAGCACTCCATGCCTTTAGATCAATAAAATTAACTTGTTTTACCTCTTCTTAGTTCTTGTATGGTGTAATTTCCTCTTAATCTGTATGTGAATTATTTTACTACTTTCTACACATGTATGTTGTGTATAAATGATTTCTAGGAATAGATATAGATTTCATCCATTCTGGTATCTACCAAATACATTACCTCCATACCTACCTCTAAGACATATTTAATGGACACTTGTGTGAGTTTAGGTGTTTTATTTTATTCTTTGTGCTATCATGGGCAAGGATGGAACTCATGTAAATCCTAATGCATCATCCTCTTTCCCTTGTTTGCATCCCCTTTCCTTTGCAGTTTTTGAAACTTGGCACTTCAAATCATTTCAACAACTTTAAGAATATGAAGAGTTAAAGGGTTACAATGATAATATGGTTGTACTAGATGCAAATTAGTAGTAGTTAACTTAGCATGATGATTTTTTATTTTTCCTTTGTTTAGTAAAAGCATATTAAGCATAGGATTTATTAGAGCAATTCAAGTTTTCAAGTGTAGAATTTGAATAATAGATAGAGGTCTATGCAGTAATGGATTTGTAGTGAAAGCCAACTAAAAGGTTAAAGTAATTCGAGATGTAGCAAGTGGTTGTAGACCAAGAATGGGTTGATGAGTACCAAGGGACTAATAGAAATACCAAAAGAACATACAATAGAAAAACCACCAAAAAGAATAATCATTGTAACAAGTGACATAGTCACCATGTGAATTATAGATTTTGGCATTGACATAGATAATACTACGAGTCTCCCTAGTTTCCTAAGATGGATTCATAAAAATATAAAGGCCTTTGTGGTAAAAAATTAATATGTTTTTTATATTATCAATAATAGTTGTCGTTTGAGCATATGAATCATTTGATAATGCATGTTGAAAATCTCTTATGTTTAAATGATCAAAGAAGAAGAGAATCAGGTGGTGTAGAAGCATTAGATCCAAGCTATGATGGAGATAAATAGGGGGTAAGCCCATGAAATATTGCTTTATTGTGAAATTGGTCTATCTCTATGAGGACTTTTAAGTTGTTTTGAATGTGACAATTTTAAGTTTTTATGATTCTTTCAAGTAAAGAAGTAGACCGTGCATTGTGAAGCTCATAAGAGAATCACAACATTCAACCTAGATAACTTATAGATGAAAAGAGAAGAAATAGATTAATTGAAGTTTTTTAGAATTTTTTTGTTATTTATTAAAATTAAAAAGAAGTTTCTCTAAACAACGAGTTCACCAAAATGTAAGGGAGGAAATTGATTCTTACAAAAATAAGTATTTTCTTTTAGAATCAAAATTACTTTTCACACTCTGATGACTCAGATATTATATAAACAAGCTGATCTAAATTTTTATGAAATTTAAAAATGGAAATGAAATCAATTATAAATGACCTTTAATGCAAGTTCCTAATTGTAACAATCTAATAATAGTATCTACTTATGTATACGAAAGTATAACTTAATAGTATAAAAAGCATAAGGTATAGGTATTAAGGATAGTTATGTGACTTGTTCAGGCCCTTTTCCATAGAAACCAATTCCATACACAAACTATGGTGCAAGGCATTTCCATCCCATATGAATGAGAAATGGTAAACTCCAGAACAAAGAAAATATTGCTCTGTCAAATATTTTGAGGAGATTAAAGGTATAGTGTGTGATAGAATATATGAAAAAATGACAAAAGCAATAACCATATATATATATATATGATTCAATAAACTATTAGAGAAAGGGACGAATCACCAAGTCACTCCAAAGTACAAAATCAAAAATCTTGCATACAAGGAAAAATGGAAAATGCATTAGGTGGGCATGTTAAAGAGATTTCTTGTAGTGCCTCTCCTATATGCTTTCAGTAGAGTGACCTTAGATGGGTATGTAATGTTTGGTCATGTTGGACCTTGTTGTGATAGTTCCTATTTGATGATTTAGACTATGCGGTGATGTTAACATAATGCTTATTATGATTTGGGACATAACTTGCGGTTGATTACGATATGATTGTTTGCTTATCATCTTCCTGATACTAGCATGTTGGTTATGCATCTAGCTATTGTTACACCTTTATTTTTCCTTTGATGATTAAATTAATATGGATAGAAGATCATACTTATGGTTTCATTAATGGTACTATATGTGAAATAGTTCTATAGTGTTGCCTAATTATATTCTCTAGCATGGATGTATAATGACCTTGTAGCATTGCTAATTGATTTCATGATGATGTTGATATTAGTTAATGAATGTAATGATTTATAGTATCATTCGACGATTAATGATGTTAATGTTAACCAATGATCCTTGATGAGATTTTATGTTATAGTTGATGATTAGTGATGCTCAACATGTTGGCCTTGTTAAGGCTATGATCATAACTTCCACCATGATTAAACGGTAAGCAATTTAATTTGATGATATTTCCTGATATCTCATGTTATTTAAACTTTGTGGTTGATTATTATTGTCAAAAATGAGTATTAATGTGTAATACCCACCCCTTAGTTTTCTTTTCAATTTCAGTTGTCAAACTCTTTTAGGCCTTTTCAGGTGTGTGTTGGTTATTTTAGTTGGTTTTAAGGATGTTCAAGTATTACTCTTCATCATATTATTGATCCTTTGGATAGTTGTGTTATATCTTGTGTTTCCATATGGATTTTGATGAACTATAACTGATTGAATGTTTGAAGATGATAAGTTGATGATCACCGAGATGCAAAAGTGAATGCAAGACATTAAATCAGTTAATGTATTGTATTGTCATTGATGTCAACTTGATATAATCTGATTGGTCATACACATATTATCATACACTTCAAGAGTTAAAGAGACAAATTTTATGTTATCGGTAAAACATAAAAAAGCCAATGTACACCGAGTGACAATAAACACCGATGGATAGAGAACACCGAGTAGGTCACAGTGTATACCAAACACCACAGTAACCAAGGATAACTAGAGTGGTCAATGAGCTAACTGAAGTTGTTACCATCGACAACTGGAGTCAATGACTGAGCTAACTAAAGTTGATCACGGATCAGAACTGAAGATAAAGAACGACAAAAACACTTAGCTGGTAGGAGCTATATTTAGAGTTAACTGATTGATTGCTTTATTTTCATCGATTAGTTGAACTAAAGCAAAGAAGAGATTTAAAGCACAGATAACAAGGAGAGATTTGTGGAATAAATCTAAAGGATAGATTTATAGATTAAAGAAAGCATGGCGAGCTTTACGGATCAAGAAAGTGATCTACGATGAAAACAAGGAAGATTGAAATGGTGAAATCATGTCTATATAAAGAGACAAGGAATTCATTATGAAGAGAGGAAAGCTGAATATAATTCTGGTGAAGATAGAATTCTTCATGCAGATCTGATCATACTGGCTAAGGAACAAAGCCAAAGAAATTCAGCAGACACCGAGCAACAGAAGCAAGAGCATTCACCAAGCAGAACAAAGAAGGGGAGCAAAGGAATTGAAGAGAACATTGATCAAAGAGGTATTATGGACTAACAATAGATCTGAAAATATGAAAGTTAAAGTTGTATTGTTGAACATATCATTTATTGTTTTAGTTTAACTATTGATTCAAAAAATCTCTTAACCGAGTGGGATTTAACCATCCTTAATGTATTGAGATAGTCAAGAGTATCAAAAGGTTTTCTTGTTGAAAACATAGTGAATGCTAGGTCAAAAGACAAACTGTTAGTTTTAGATCCTCTAACAAGATTGCACTCAATAGTGTGTTTGCAACCTTTAACAGGGTTGGGTCTTCACTAAACTCACTTTAAAAGAGTGAAAATTTTGGGTTACTGGTCCCAAGTGGTTTTTCCCTTAACAGGGTTTCCACATTAAAAATCCATGTGTCAAATGTGTATTTCTTTCATTGCATTGATAGTTTTCTTTACACATTACTAAAACTGGATTGGTCGGTAAACACTAAGTTTAATTGCTACTACTCGGTAAATGCTAGAAAAAGATAAACAGTATATTTACCGAGTAGTTTATATTTGATAAAATTACATAAGGCATACATCTTGTAGGATTGAAAGATAACTAGAGGAAATTATATCCTTGATATAAGTTTTGGTTGAAATTATTTTTAAGGCCACTGATTCACCCCCCCTCTCAGTTATTCTAACAATTGGTATTAGAGCTTTGGTGCTCTGAAGAGAGTTTAAAGACTCAAGCTAAAGATCACAAGATGAGTAAAAGGGATGTGCCTAAGTTGAATAAAGACAACTTTTCATCATGGCAAAGAAGGATAAGACTTCATCTATCAGGGATTGGAAATGATGTCACACAATACTTGGATGCTGAATATGTTACACCTACTAGACCTCTAACTATTGATCAATTGAGAGAGATACATGAACACAATTCTATGATGATAGAACTTGCTTCTTCACTATTCGATGATTAATTTCAAGATGACAAATCATGCACCACTGCAAAGAAAATGTGGGAAAAACTCAAGCTAGTACACAGAGACACAAATGTGATGAGAGCTAAAGTTGAAAGCCTAAGAGGAAAGTTTGATGACCTAAGAATGAAAGATGGAGATAACATCACTTAGTACAGTATCAGAATCAAAGAAGTTGTTAATGCTATCCAAGGAGTAGGAGGAGTACTTGAGGAAGAAACAATGGTAAGTAAAATTCTGAGAACCTTACTGCCTTTTTATGCTATTAGAGTATCTACAATTCAAGAAATGAGAGCAATAGAAAATAACAATGTTACTCTTCATAGTTTGATTGGTAGACTTATTTCATTTGAGATGAAAAACTATGACAACAGTGTCTTACCAACTATTGAGTCTGCATTCAAAACTTCTCTGAAAATAAGAAATTCTAGTCATAAACACACTAAGAGAAATGATAGTGATGAACAAGAACTTGATGAAATTTAAGCACTAATGGCTAGAAGAATGCATAGAGGGAAAGGTAGATACAAAGGTAAATTACCATTGGTTTATTTTAATTGCAAATAAATTGGACATTTTGCTGCTAGATGCTTAACAAGAGAAAGGATGAAAGAAACAATGACATATCTTATGAAAAGAAGTTTGACAGAAGTGATAATCGAGACTATAGAAGCAACCAAAACTCTGACAGAAGAGATAACCAAGACTACAAGGAAAAATGAAAGAAGGCTTGTTACCTGGTTGAGAACAAAGCTGAAAATTGAAGACATATTTTTTCCATTAGTATATGGAAGGAAAATAGTTTTAGAACCGTCGGTATCACCAACACCGAAAGATAGGGATAGAGCACACCGATAGACAAGTTTACAAACAAACCTGACGACACAGTGCAACCCAAAAATGTTACAAGGGAACCTGACAGAGTAACCTGACACAACAAACCCAATAGAGGAACCTAACAAGTAGAGTATAGTGCAAACCAATAGAACAGATGACAGAGGAACCCGATAGACCAAAGAGCATCCCGAGCACCAGTCTACCGAGATACAGTTAAAATCTTGAGAAATGTGGATCTAACTTCCACGTCAGATAAAATACTTGTGTTTTATATTTAGCTTTTCTATTAGCTTTAAATCCATTTCTTGAGGGACAAGCAATGTAATTGTAATTATTTTAATCAGTCCAACTGATTGAAAACATGCAAACTAGGAGATCAAGGTCAAGTTGTAAACCTTCGATCATAGAGTTATCTTTGTAATATGTGAAACTCATTTAGGTCAAATCATTGTATAAATAGATATGTAATCTATCAGAACACATGTGAGTGATGATGATTGTAGCCGAGGAGAACATCTATGGATAAGACTAAGAGTTTCAAGAAGAAGAACATCAAAAGATGAATTAGGTTATCAAGAACCAGATTCAAGGATACCGAGCAATAGAGGTATTGATCAATCACAATAGGTGATACATTATACATGTAATCTTTAATGGATCTGTAATCAGCAATTGTAGATTGCACATACTCATGTCATTGAATATTTTTTACTACAATATAACAAGCGTAGCAAATAGAAGAAATCCTTGTGAAAGGTGGATTTAACAATCCTTTGTAAATCTCTTAACCGAGTGCACACTAAATAGTGTTGCTAAAGCTCTTAACAGAGTATACCTTAACCAATCTCTACATAATACTCCTAACAGGGTAGATCATCAAAAGTGATCAAAATTGTAAGCCTTAACTGATCCCTTCCATTCTGCAGATAGTGAAGCTTTGTGTGTTTCATCCCCACCGTAGTTTTTACCTTCTAACAAGGGTTTTCTGCGTTACCAAATCTTGTGTCATGTGTCTATACATTTCATGAATTTTTCTATGAATGTTTTACATGTTAATTAGTTTATGAATTAATATAACATACACAAAGATAAGATATCATATATGGTTGGTAATACAATTGATTATTAAAAGGATTAAAGTTAAAGTGATAAAAGTTTTGAGGGTACTGATTCACCCCTCCCCTCTCAGTACACCATTCCATTATTTCCAACAATTGGTATCAGAGCTAGAACTCTTATTTAAAAAAGTTTAAAGACTCAAGAGAAAAGATCATATAATGGAAAGGTACAAGATAGACAAGAGTATTGAGAATAAGAAGTTAGAGATACATATCTTCTATGAATAATATAAAGAAGCTAGAATCAAGATGAGACAGTTGCTGGATGAAAGAAATATTTTGACATCTCGTTGTAATGAAAAAAACTACCATGAGGAAGAGATATATGATCTATTTGAGTCTTCAGGATCTACAACTAGCAAAGCATCAGACACATCTAAAGAAAGCATCACAAGTATGAATGATATCAATCAACATCTAGCTGGACAAGTGAAATCACTGCAAATCGGTCAAGAGACACAAATGGTAAGAATGACTGAGGTTATGAATAATGCTAGACAAGCTGAGCAAGAAAGAACACTAGAAATTGATGACAGGAGGAAGATTACTGAAAAGATACAAGAGAAAGAGTTAGAAATATAAAGACTTACAAAACATCATCATGAGATCACCAATTAGATTATTATTATGAGTTAGGAGGCAAACCGAATGAACATAGAACTCATTGAAAGGATAGAAGATATTGGTGAGCCAAGAGAAGAAAATGAAAAACTAAAGCATGAATTGAGAATTTAAAAAAAACACAATGACATGATCAAGAGAGTTGAAGAAAGCACCAAAAGGATGTATGATTTTCTAGATGGACAAATAAGAGTCAACAATAATACCGAACTAGGGTATACCAAAAATGGAGATTCACCATACCAAGCTAATCTAAAGAATGTCTACATAAATCCAAGACCAAGAAAGAAGTCATGCAATCATTGTGGAAAACCAGACCACACATCAAATGCTTGTAGGAGAAAAATAAAAGGTATTCCTAAATCCACACCTTTATTCATAGGAATTTGTTATAAATGTAACAAGAAAGGACATAAAGCATATGAATGTAAATCTGAGGTGAAACAACCAAAGAAGGAAACCTAC
>MU227639.1:7962260-7977381 GCA_018584345.1 Thuja plicata
AGGACATAAAGCATATGAATGTAAATCTGAGGTGAAACAACCAAAGAAGGAAACCTACATGGACAAATACTGTCCTACTTGCAAAATGCATGGGCACACATCTCTTGAATGCAGGAAGAAGAAAAAGCAAGCATGGAAGCCTAAAGAAGATGAAAATGCTTATCAACCGAAAAGAGTCGATAACTCATATGTTTGGGATTACAACACATAGGCAAACTGCATAGCATGTGGAAGATTTGGACACATAGCTGCAAACTGCATGAGACAATGGATGAAAAAGTCTAAGAGTTAGACTAACCCCAGAATGACATGTTTACACTGTCATAAAGTTGGTCATCTAAGGAAGGACTGTAGAGACTGGGTGATAGAGACAAACACCTTTGCCAATGGAAACACCATTGAAGACATTAGAAGAATGAGAAACAAAATGTGGAGGAAATCTACAAACAAAGATGATGCTGGACCAAGCAATGCAAATGGTGACACCCTATCTAATGGATTTGGTGACATCACCACCCCCACCTAAGAAAAACAAGTAAGTATGGAATTTCACTATACTAAGTTATAATTTACATAAGTTCCAATATACATAGTTAAAATTCCAAATCACCAGAAGTAAAGATGCACTATGGTATTACTTGTTATGATTCTGTGAATTCAATCTCGTCGGTTAATGCATACCAAAAAGCATCGGTTATCATACAAAAGCTAAGTTGTCAAAGATTATCGAGAATCATCGGTGTACATGTGAAAACCAAGTTAATCAATGTAACCCAAGACTCGTCGGTAATCAAGTAAAAAGATTTGTTATCTTCACCAGATATCGAGATCCATCGGTAAACATGTGAAAATTTAAATGAGTTAACACTTGCCCCGAGCATCACGTTTTCACCAAAAACAAATGTTGGCATGTAACCTAAGCAACTCCATCTTTGACACCTAATAAGTGGGTAGAGCATCAATTGTGCCACTTAGGGAGCCATCTATAAATAGGGTGATGGAAGAGCTCATTATTCACCAGTGATTTAGAGCAAAGAAGCAGAGTAGAGTAGAGAAAAAACTAGAGTGACCAAATTATAGAACACCCCCAAGTAGATTCACGACATTCAGATTTTGAACAACAACAGCTACATAAGGTTGAAGTAAGTAACAAAGATCACCGAGCTCACTGTTTTATTTTACGAAAAAATCCCTAAATTTTCAAGAAATGATGGCAACCACGTCTCACACTTCCAAGTTGAAAAATGCCAAGGATAAGAAGGTTAACCTCATCAAGAACACTACTTGTGAGGAACCTCATTATAAGTTCTATCTAGAGGTTGCATCTCAACCTGACAACACTAGAGATTTTTCAACAATACCACCTAGGGTTTTACTGATTGAGGATGTTCAATCCTACATTCATTGTAAGATTTCTAAATTTGGAGACTTGAAAGTTGAGAAATCTTACAAGAAGCTATGCACAAGAGGGAAAATCAAAGAAGAGCACAAACATATCGAGGTGAAATGGCTAACAAATGCCCTAATGTTCTTGAGAGAGTTCAAGACCGAATGGATTCGGGTAGTGTTAAGAAGATTGCATGAGAGAAAGATGTGGCTAGATGAGCCAAAAACAAACACCAGATATGTGATACACGCTGTCACTGATTATCCTATAACTGAGAAGCCCAAGGCACTTAAAAAACCTCCTTGCCCTAACATTGATAAGATGATAGGTGTAGTATGGGATAACAGAGGATTAAAGGTTAACACCATCAAAGATCCAGAACTAAAATTTGGTGCATGTGTGCTAGGCTACAAGTTCTACCAGGCCAGCAGGTTAAATAACATTTCATGTGGAGTAGGTGACACTGCCCATAAGATAGTAAAGAAGGGTCTACAATTGGACTTATCTAAGCTTATAATGAAGCAATTGGAGGAGAACATGAGGACAATCAAGACTGCGAAGTCTAACTCATGTAAGTTTGGTTCACTTATAATGTGCATATTTTTCTATTTTCAATAATCCTTCCCATCCATAGGAAATGTCAACTGGGATACTTCCCGACCAATGACCATACAAATCAGTGAATACATCAAGTCACTAGGTGATACGTTTGTATCAGTTATGAATGAATACTTTACTGGTTTTAAGGAAAGAATGCAGAAAAGAATGAGGATTCCAGAATAATTAGTAGAAATGTATAAGACTGATATATGTTTTATGGTGGACACTGATTACACCTATATCAAGCCAGCTATACCGAGGACAACATGGATGACACCACTTGACTATGAGGTTAACATAGATCAAGCCACCAATACCATTGAAGCATTGATTAATGAACCATTGGACAAGTCGCAACCTAGGTTTGGAACCTATGAAGAAGCCAAGAAAGGAATTAAAATAGGCTTAGTTGTGAAGAAGATTGACAGGAAGAAGGAAAAATGGTCAAGACACTAAATAAAAAGTTGTCGGTAAATTATGAGGAGACTGAACAAAAGGATGACACCGAGGGACAGTCACCCGTCAGTGAAGAAGAAAATTTGAGTGACTCTGAATCCACAGAGTCCGATGCACCACCACCAGTAGTAGCAGTAAAGAAACCTAGGACTACTACTGCATCAAGGAACAGAAGTTAGACAACAAAGGATGAAAGTCCTTCACTGATCAAGAAAGGACAAGGGCATACAAAAGGAAGCCTCAAATAGGGAAAAAGGCACTAGCAAAAAGAAGAAAGTGGTGGTACCCTAAATTTTGAGAGTTTAGAAGTCCCAATCCATTATCAAGAAGCAAGTTTCTCCATACTAAAAAAATTAAAGGAAGGAAGCTTTATGACACAAATAAATAGAACTAACTAATCGAAGCCGTTAGAAAATGCTAGAATTTCAACCTGCTACAAAGATGATGCCGTTAGAGGCTGAAGATGGTCAAATTTTAAAAATCTAAAACTGACCCAGTTTAGGAAATCAAATTTTCTATCTCTAGCAAAAATCTTAGCTTTTCACAATGTGTTTTGGATTTTTTTATCAAAGCCAAATCCGAAAGTTAGGTAGTTATTTTTTAGTTAGTTTATTGTTTTTTCAAAATATTTTGTAATAAGGGTTGTGTCTTTTCACCTTAAAGAGGTGTGAAAGCCACTCAAAAACACACACATATATATATATATACATAATATAAAATGTAAAGAGAGGACAAGATAACAATAATATAATTTCACATATTTGGATAGTTTTTAATCAACAAGTATAAACATGGACCTGGATGTACTATTTTTTCAAAATCAATAAAGATAAGTCCTTTTTCTTTCACATGTATAATAGTTTCATTATCATTTTACAATTAGTCCCTCAGATAAACCACTAGAACTTCTTCAAAGTGATAGTTTGATGTGCATGCTTCTTGATTTGACTCATAGTCTATATTTTCGATTGGTTTTCTCATTTTGCATGGTTAAATTCTATTGATTGAGGCCTTAGTCAATTGGTCTGTCATTTGAGAAGTATTACCCTTTTGAAATATCTCTGAATTTGTTTTAGGTTGCATGTACATTCCATAACACCTTTGAAGTGATAAGTTTTCCTGTAAAACTATCTCTGAGGTTGAACATAAGATTGGAATGATCTTGACTCTATTTCCCATGGTAGAATAAGGCATTAGTCTAATCATTATTTGGATTATAGTTATTCAGTTCATTGTTTATAGTTTTGTGATATCTTATCTATCTGTTCATTTCAAATTACATACACATTTACTAAACATTCTTTCAATTACTTAAATTATTCCAGTTTACAATTCATGATATATTGATTTCAGTTATATTTATTTCAAGTTCCTTGCCATACTTTGAGAGACGAAAGTTTGAGTTCCATACATAGGTTATCTGCTATAAAAATCCTGTTCAAGTGAAGGTTCACCCGCCTTGGTCCTGCAGAGCCAGAAGCGTAGGGGAAGAGGATCATAATCGATCATTCCCATTAGTTGGCCAAAAATAATTGGATTTCTCATCATTGGATTGGCAAGTCCAAAGGAAATTCAATTCAGAATTTTTGGGCACCAATAGAAAGTTCCTCAGAACTAAGGAATACATAGAGGACAATGAACATTATGAACAACTTGTTAAGAATAAGCTCCATACCACCATTGATGAGGTATGTGCATCAATTATTAAGTCAGGCTCAATAACTGACCCCAAGACTAGAAAATGGCTAATCCTAGACATATGCACTAAAGGAAGAGAAACAAATAAGGGAAAGATCCCTAGTTTCAGATATGCCACCTGAATCTAAGATGGAAGAGATTGAAGAAATGATGAAGAAACATTCCAACAGGTTCTCACAAAAATTAAGATGTTACAAAGTGCTTTAGGGACATCTAATTGATCTTGACAGAAAAAGTGAGGATGAATGGAGAAAGATACTTGATGTACCAAAAAGGGATTCAATCCCCGAGCCACAATTAGATCTCACCGACAAGCTGCACAATGAAGAAGATCAGGCCAAACCAAGCCCCAAACATATTATTATAACTAATGAGGATGTAAATGAAGAAGCATTGAACACATTAGCTAAGAAGGATACAAACACTATAGATGAAACATGACCGATAATACTATCATTGATATTACCGGAGGAGATCCTGCAGATGAGGTACAGAAAGATGAAGATGTTACTATTTCCCCAGACCAAATTGAGGAACATGAAACAACAACAGATGCTACATAGGTGAATATACTAGGCCAAATTTCATTGTTAATACAAGCTATTAACATAATCTCACAAAAGGAAAACTCACCTGAACTAGATGCAAGCATTCCCAAGGATAAGGGTGTAGAGGAACAACAGCAAAATCTGATGAACAGAAAGATACAACTGATGAACAACATGTAGTAGATGGAGAACCAAAACAAATAGATGGAGAGAATAAATACAAAGGTGAAGAAGAGAAGAAAGATGATTCTACTCCTAAGGATACCGAAGGAGATGCTGCAGATAAACCAAAGGTTGATGTGGAGACGTCCACTCCCAACTGACAGGAAGATACCAAGCAGTAGGAAAAAGAATCAACACCACCAAAACCTTCATCGAGCACATCTGACCAAGAAAATGATCTTTCTTTGGTGCTACATTTAGGTACTTCCCATACAATATCCAAGAAGAAGAACAAGAAAAAAACTATAAGTTACACTAGATGAAATTATAGAGATACCAAAATGTGATCCAACTACATTGGATTATGAATCTCTAATTGAGTATGGAGAAATATGTCAACAAAAAGCTATGCAAGAAAAGATTAGGAAGGAGAAAAAGGAATCACTAGTGCTACAAATAATAAGGGACATATTATCAAAGATTGTTCTTGACATAGATGTTGAACACAATGCCCCAATCCTTGATCAACTTATCATTCTTACCAATGCCATCCAATCACAAAATGTGGATGCAAAAAGGGCAATTGAAGAATAAGCAGAGTAGAAGTACCACTATAAATTAATAGAGAAAATCAGCCAAGAAGTGGCAGAAAACAAGGTGAAGCTATCTAAAAAATTAAATGAGTTAGAACCTATCATTTTAGAAGCAATAGCCTTAATTCAAAAGTTAAGCACTTTTGAGAAATTAACTAAGGAGAATAGTGAAAAGGTTGCACAAATAGATGCAGATCTAAATTCTAGTGCTCAAATTCTCTCAACAAAAAACAATGAAATACAATTGCACTATGCAAAGGTAATGGAAGCTAAGAAGTTGAGACTTCAAATCCAAGAGGTAGAATCTAAGTTTAGGGATGAGGTAACCAAGCTACAAGCTCTACTCTTACCAAATCTAACACTAATGCAAATACATATGACAATGACAAGGAAATTAATAGCCACCTCGGAGATGTCTGTCACCGACAACATCTATGATATGCATGCTAGGATCACATTAGAGAAAATGGCACTTGAACACCTTCAAGAGAAATGGGAAAAGATGATAGAGGACATGAACAACTCTCATTCCCACATTCCTGATAAATTGTAAGTCATTACACCTTTTCCCTTACTATCAAAAAAGGGGGAAAATGATATGTATAAGAGGAAATTGATAGGGTACGAAGGGGAAAATGATATGTATAAAGGAGATGATAAGTGTATATATATATACTATACCGACATATACATAGGGGGAGTCATAAATGCCAAGGTAAATACATGGTACACATTACTAAACATTTTAGTAGTTGCATATATCAGTTTTTGATACTAATGTCAAAGGGGGAGATTGAAGACATGTTTTTTCCATTAGTATATGAAAGGAAAATAGTTTTGGAACCACTGACAGACAATTTTACAAGCAAACCCGACGACATAGTGCAACCCGAAAACATTGCAAGGGAACCTGATAGAGTAACCCGAAAAAACAAACCCGATAGAGGAACCTGACAAGAAGAGTACAGTGCAAACTGATAGAATAGATGACAGAGGAACCCGATAGACCAAAGAGCATCCCGAGCACCAGTCTACCAAGAGACAGTTAGAATCCTGAGAAATGTGGATCTGACTTCCATGTTAGATAAAACACTTGTGTTTTATATTTAGCTTTTCTATTATCTTTAAATCCATTTCTTGAGGGACAAGCAATGTAATTGTAATTTTTTTAATCAGTCTAACTGATTGAAAACATGAAAACTAGGAGATCAAGGTCAAGTTTTAAACCTCTAATCATAGAGTTATCTTTGTAATACGTGAAACTCATTTAGGTCAAATCATTTTATAAATAGATATGTAATCGATTAGAACACATGTGAGTGATGATGATTGTAGCCGAGGAGCACATCTATGGATTAGACTAAGATTTTCAAGCACAAGAACAACAAAAGATGAATTAGGTTATCAAGAACTAGATTTAAGGCTATCGAGAAACATAGGTATTGATCAATCACAATAGGTGATACATTATACATGTAATCTTTAATGGATATGTAATAAGAAATTATAGATTGCACATACTCAGGTCATTGAATATTTTTGACTACACTCTAAAAAGTGTAGCAAATAGAAGAAATCCTTGTGAAAGGTGGATTTAACAATCCTTTGTAAATATCTTAACTGAGTGCACACTAAAAAATGTTGCTAAAGCTCTTAACAGAGTAGACCTTAACCAATCTCTACATAATACTCCTAACAGGGTAGATCATCAAAATTGTAAGCCTTAACCGACCCCTTCCATTCTACAGATAGTGAATCCTTGTGGGTTTCATCCCCATCATAGTTTTTACCTTCTAACAGGGGTTTTTTATGTTACCAAATCTTGTTTCATGTGTCTATACATTTCATGAATGTTTCTATGAATGTTTTACATGTTAATTAGTTTATGAATTGATATAACATACACAAAGATAAGATAGCATATATGGTTGGTAATACAATTGATTCCTAAAAGGATTAAAGTTAAAGTGATAAAAATTTTGAGGGTATTGATTCACCCCTCCCCTCTTAGTACACCATTCCATTATTTCCAACAAAAATACTGACACTGAGTCTGATGAAGATGTTGAGGTAGTATTTGTTGCTATGAAGGATGATTTAGACGAAGAAGAAAGGTATGTTGAAACTGCACTCATATCTAAAGTTAGAAAAAATGATGTATGGATTATTGATAGTGGTTGTACTCACCACATGACTGAAGATAAGGAAAATTTTGAAACTTTTGAATATTATAATGGTGGATCAAGTAGGATGGGTAATGACTCACCTTGTCCAGTTGAAGGAAAAGGAAAAATCATGTTGAATAATCTGATCAGATGTAAAAATGAATATTGGGTGAAAGGACTTAACTATAATATATTGAGTGTTTCAAAGCTAAATAACACATGACACTGAGTTTCATTTGAGAACAAAAAGGCAAAGATCTATAATGGAATAGGAAAGTTGATCGATATTGGTGAACAAACAAAAGATAACCTATTCTATCTTGATGATATTAAGACCACTTTTTTATTGGCTATAAATGAAGATATTTGGTTGTGGCATAAAATGTTATGTCATGTAAATTTTGGCAACATGGTTAGGATAAGCAAGAAAAAAAAAGTAAGAGGCTCACCGAGTATGTCAAAGCCTGACCATGGCATGAGCAAGAATTTTCAACAAGGAAAAATGACAAAGTCTAGTTTCAAGAGAAAAACATAAACATCTAATGCTATTCTAGAGTTAGTCCATACTGACTTATGTGGACCAATGAGAACAAAGAGCTATTATGGTGATAGATACTTTATTCTATTTGTTGATGACTATTATAGGATGATGACTATCACGTTCTTAAAAAAGAAATCTGAAGCATTTAAGATGTTCAAATGGTATAAAGCTAAAGTTGAAAAACAAAGTGGAAAATAACTAAAATGTCTAAGATCAGATAGAGGAGGAGAATTTATTTTTGATGAATTCATTAACTTTTGTATTGAGCATGGAATTACAAGAAATTTTTCTGCACCGAGAACACCATAGAAAAATGGGATTTCTGAAAGGAGGAATAGATCAATTGTTGATTGTGCCAGAACAATAATGATTGAAAAAGGAATCACACAAACATTCTGGAGAGAAGCTGTAAGTACTATTGTCTATACACTGAATCGAGTTCAATTGAAGAAAGACACCAATAAGACACCTTATGAGCTATGGTATGGATGCACACCAAATGTGAGTTACTTTACAATTTTTGGAAGTCAATGTTATATATTGAAAGATGATAGAAATGGGAAACTTGACTCTAAAAGTGATGAAGGAATATTTCTAGGATATTCTACCAAAAGTAAAGCTTATAAATGTCTTAACAAATCTTCTAACAAAATTATTGAAAGTGCAAATGTTAAAGTGGATGAATTTGCTAAGAAAAATGATGAGGAAAGCAGAAAAGAACCAGAAGATTACAACAAATTTATCTACATTGAAGAACCTGACACTCTGCCCGAGCAACAATGTAACGCTACCAAGCGACATAACAATGCAACCAAGCAACAAGCTGCACACACCGAGAATCAAGAAAATGCTCACAATGATGAACCAAGCGATGAAGATCAAAATGAAGGTCATGATAATCCTAAAGGATCATATTTGTCATCAGTATACAAGGAAACAATTCTTGGACTTTCGGTAACATGATCACCGAGTGATAGAATTCAGTCAAGTGCAATGGACATAAAAATAGTCAAGTGCAAGGGACACCAAAAACAAACAAGTGCAATGGTCACCAAAAATGTTAGTGCAAATGACCACCGAAATCAATGAACACCGATATGCACTTTCACTGACAGACAGTTTACAGTGTAAATCGAGAGCATAGTTTAAAGAATAAACCGATAGACAGTTCGGGGACATCACCGAGCATAGACTATAGAGAAGACCGAGCACCAGTCTACCGAGAGATAGTTTTATTTCTAAGAAATGTGGATCTGAGTTACACATTAGGTAAAACACTTCAGTTTTATATTTATCTTTATGCTTAGCTATGAAATCATTTCTTGAGGGAAAAGTAAAGCATATGTAATTGTTTTAATTAGTCTAACTGATTGTAAACAACCAAACTAGGAGATCAAAGTCAAGTTGTAAACCTTTGATCATAGAGTTTTTATTGTTAAGTGTGAAACCTAATTAGGTCAATACATTGTATAAATAGATGTAGTAATCAATCAAAATATGATGATTGTAGCCGTAGTAGACATCTATGGATCAGATAAAGAGTTTCATGCAGAAGGACACAACAAACAAAATTCAGTTATGAAGAACAAGATTCAAGGATACTGAGCTGAACAAAGGTATTAATCAATCACTATAGGTGATACATATACATTGTGAACTTAAAGGATCTATATTCAACAATTCAGGATTGCACACCATCAGGTCAACAAGTATTTTTTACTACTCTCTAACAATTGTAGCAAATAGAAGAAATCCTTTAAGAAGGTGGACTTAACAGTCTTTATGTAAATCTCTTAATTGAGTGCACACTTAACAGTGTTGCTAAATATCTTAACTGAGTAGACCTGACCAGTCTAAAATGTTACTCCTAACAGGGTAAGATCATCAGAAGTGATCACGCTTGTAGCCTTAACTGACACCTTCCATTATGGAGATAGTGAAGCTTTGTGGGTTTCATCCCCACTGCATGTTTTACCTTCTAACAAGGGTTTTCCACGTTACCAATTTTTGTGTCATGTGTAACTACTTTTCATGAATGTTTCTATGAATGTTTACATGCAATTAAGTTTATGATTTGACATTACATGCATAAGGTAGAAAAGAAATATGGTCGATAGTGCAAGAACATAGTACTAAGTGTTAATTGATAAAAAGTTTTAAGGGCACTGATTCACCCCTCCCTCTCAGTACACACCGTTCCATTATTCCAACAATTGGTATCAGAGCTAGATCTCTTATTTGGAAAATTTTAAATCACTTGAGAGAAAAGATCATACAATGGAAAGGTATAAGCTTGAAAAGAATATTGAGAATCAGAAGTTTCAGATACAGATCTTCTATGAGCAATAAAAAGAAGAAAGAATCAAGATGAGAGAGCTACTAGATGAAAGAAAATTTATGGCATCTCACTGCAATGAAATAGACTATCATGAAGAAGAGATACCTGATTTGTTTGATTCATCGGGATATACATCTAGCAATACATCAGACACATATGAAGGAAGCATTACAAGTCTGAATGGAATCAATCAACATTTGCAAGAAAAAGTAAAGGTATTGCAAATCGGTCAAGAGACACAAATGGTAAGAATGATTGATGTTATGAATAATGCCAGACAAGTCAGACAAGAAAGAACATTAGCTATTGATGACAAAAGGAAGATCATTGAAAAGCTACAAGAGAGAGAGAAATTGAAATACAAAGACTTACTGAACATCATCATGAGATCACCAATCAAATAGTTATTATAAGTCATGATGCGAACTGAGTGAACATAGAACTCAATGGGAAATTGGAAGCTATTGGTGAACTAAGAGAAGAAAAGAGAAACTAAAGCATGAAGTAAGGATTCAACAAAAACATAATGATATGATCAAGAAAGCTGAAGAAAGCACAAAAATACTGGATGATTATCTGAATTGACAAAGAAGAATCAACAACAATAGCAGTCTAGGGCATACCAAGCATGGAGAATCATCAAACCAATCTGATAAAAAAGATGTCTACACAATTCTGAGAGCAAAGAAATAGTCATGAAATCACTATGGAAAACTAGGCCACACATCAAATGTTTATAGGATCAAAGCTAAAGGTATTCCTAAATCCACTTATACATTCATAGGTAATTGTTATAAATTTAACAAGCATGGACACAAATCACATAAATGTAGATCTAAGGTAAACAAACCAAAGAAGGAGTCCTACTTGAAAAAATATTTTTCTACTTACAAAATGCATGGACACACATCTCTTGAATGTAGGAAAAAGAAAAAGAAAGCATGGAAACCCAAAGAACAAGAAAATGCTTATCAACTGAGAAGAGTCGGTAACTAATATGTGTGGGATTACAACACATGGACAAATTGCACATCATGTGGTAGATAAGGACACATAGCTACAAAATGCATGAGGAAATGGATAAGAAGATCTAGGAATTGAATTAACTCTAGAATGGCATGCTTACACTGTCATAAGGTCGGTCACCTAAGAAAGGATTGTAGAGACTGAGTGACAGAGTCAAGCACTTTTGCTAATGGGAACACTATTGAAGATATCAGGAGAATGAGAAATCAAATGTGGAGGAAAGATTCAAGCAAAGATGATGCTGGACCGAGCACTGCTATAGGTGACACCTCATCTAATGGATTAGGTGATATCACCACCCCCGCCTAAGAAAAACAAGTATAGAATTGCACTATACAAAGCTATATTTTACATCAGTTCCAATATTCATTGATAATATGCCAAATTAGCATGAATGAAGATGCACTATGGTATTAATTGTTATGATTATGTGAATCTAATCTCATCGGTCAGTACATACTGAGAATCATCGGTGTACATATAAAATCCAAGTTGTCAATATAAACCGAGCATCATCGGTAAACATGTAAAAAGTGCAACAAAGTTGACACTTACCCTGAGCGTGTACACTCACTGAGGATGAAGTTTGTATAATGCCTGAGCATCATTGTTACCAAGTGGTAAATAAATAATTTAATGTGCCACTTAGGTCATTTTCTATAAATAGGGCAATGAGAGCTCATTTCATTTACCATGCAAAAATGAGAAAAAAATAGAGCGACCAAAAGCGACAAGTTTGCAGATTGTTTAACGAAAGATTCAAAGGCTATTCCTAACAGATTTCAACATATTCCTAGCATATACAACAAAGAACACATAAGTACCAAGACTTATTGAGCTCATAGTTCTTTACAGAGAAAGCTCCAATTTCAAGAAATATGGCAACCACATTGTGAGTCTCCAAGATCAAGAATGCGAAGGAAAAGAAGGTCAGCCTAATCAAGAATTCTACTTGTGAAGAGCCTAAGTATAAATTTTTCCCTGAGGTTGCTTCACAACCTGACGACCAAGTAGTGTTCTCAAGTATATCTCCTAGGGTTATACTATTTGAAGACGTCCGAGCATATATCCACTGCAAAGTTGCAGAAATCAGAGATCTTGAGGTTGAAGAGGCTTACAAGAAGCTTTGCACACATGGAAACCTAAAAGATGAACATAAACACATTGGGGTGAAAGGGTTAAAAAATTCCCTAATGTTTCTGAAAGAGTTCAAAACTGAGTGGATTTGGATAGTACTCAGTCAAGTACATGATAGGAAAATATGGTTGGATGAACCAAAACTAATCCAGAAGGATGTAATACACGTAGTAACCGGTTATCCAGTAACTGACAAGGCCAAAGCTCTAAAAAATCCTTCTCACCCCAAGATAGAGAAGATGATAGGTGCAGTATGGGAGGATAGAGGTTCAAAGGTTAATTCCATCGCCAACCCAGAGATGAGGTTCGGTGCATGTGTACTTGGATACAAGGTATTCCAAGCTAGCTGACTAAATAGCATAGCATGTGGAGTAGTTGACACTGCCTATAAGATTGTGAAGAAAGTATTACAACTGGACTTATTTGAGCTTCTACTGAAGAAACTAGAGGAGAACATGAGGACTATTAGATCATCCAGATCTAATTCATGTAAGTTCAGTTCACTCCTCATGTGCACATTTTTCTATTTCCATAAATTCTTCCCATCTGTCGGTAATGTCAATTGGGACACAACCTAACCAATAACATCACAAAGTAGTGAATATATTAAGTCACTAGGGGAAAATTTCACATCAGTAATGGATGAATACTTCACTACATTCAAGGAAAAAATGAATAAGAGAATGAGGATGCTGGCACAACTGGTTGAACAGTATAAGGATGACATACATTTCATGGTGGATACCGACACCACTTTAATAAAACCACTTGTACTAAGAATAACATGGTTACCACCTCTAGATAATGAGATCAAAATTGATCATGCTACAAATTATATTGAAGCATTACTAAATGAGGTAGTAGAAAAATCATTGGTCAGATTTGGAACTTATGAGGGAGCTAAGGCTAAAATCAAAACTGGCCTAGTAGTGAAGAAAATTGGTAGAAAGATGAAAAAAATGGTGAAAACACTTGAAAATAAGCTATCGGTAAATGATGAAGAATCAAAACAACAAGATGTCACTGAGGGACAGTCACCCATCAATGAAGATGAAAAATTGAGTGATTTCGAGTCTACTGAGTCAGATGCACTGCTAGCAAAGAAGGAAAAGGTTGCAAATGTGATAGCTACATCAAGAACCAGAGGTAAAACTAGAAAATATGTAGATTCACCATCGATTAAGAAAGGAACAGTGAGGAATTATAAGAGAAATCCTCAAATTGGGAAAACAACACCAGTGCAAAGAACAAGATATATCAGAGGTAAAGAGGATGAGGAAGATACTGAGCAGGATGAAAAAAACAAGGAGTTCAAACAAAAAAGCTCAAAGTTCCTCACATAGTTGATGAAGTTTCACAATCAATCATCGAAACTAAGAGAATATCATACTAAAAGATAAGACAATGGCTAACCTTATCTCCTGGAGATCAGACTAAGATCGAAGAAGCCCTAATTAAGGCAATGGTTACATACAAGTATGTACCAATACAATTCAATAAGAAAATGCCACAAGAGCTTAGTGACAGGATATTAGCAAGATGGACATATGCCTTTCACAATGAGAAATAGATAAGGGAAATATCCCTAGTTACAATCATGCCACATGAGTCAAAACTTGAAGAAATTGATGAAATGATGAAGAAGCATGCAAAGAAGTTCTCAGCAAAGATGAGAGCCTACAAAGTAATAGAGGGAAGATTAGTAGATCTTGATACAAGAATAAATGAGACATGGAATGAAATATTCAATGCCCCCAAGCAAGTACTTTCTCTTACAGAAAAACTACACTATGAAGATAAAGAGGCAGCACCGAGCCCTGAAAATGTCTTCATAAATGACACCGAGGACATCACTCCAGTTGAGTTGAAAACATAGGAAAGAAAGGCCATGTATGATGCACCTTAGATTTTACAATCATTAGGGGACACAACAGAGATCAAAATCAAAGATATCACTCTTATTGATTCTAATGATGAGCCCAAAAAGGATGAAGATGTAACTGCTACCACCAAGCAAGGAAAGGAAAAGGATGCAATGAATGTTGCACAGGAAAATGTACCAGGTGACATACCATTATTGATACAAGCTATTGTTAGTAATAATTGAGAGGGGAGGGGGGTGAATCAGTGGCCTCAAAAATTATCCTTCAAACTTAACCACCAATCAATAAACCTCAGATTATTAAGTCCCTACAAGATGCATGCCATGAAATACTAATATTGATTAACTATCTGTCGGTGTTTTCTGTCAATCCTTATTCTTTCTTGATTACCGATAAGCAGTATAACTATTTACTGAAACCCAGTAAATAAGAAGAGTATACCGATCAATCCAGTGTTGATTATGTCAGATAAAAAACAATAAAGAAATGAATCATACACACATAACACATGAATTTTTAACGTGGAAACCCTGTTAAGGGAAAAACCACTGGGACTGGTACCCCAAATTTTCACTCTTCTGAAGTGA
>MU227639.1:7977462-7996016 GCA_018584345.1 Thuja plicata
CTACTTTCATGAATCAACCTTTTTGGCACTCCTTGGGATGTACCTCAATATATAGAAGACTGTTAAGTCCTGCTTGGTTAAGAGACTTGATGCTTCAATGGTTAAACTGAAACACTATGACCTATTTCTAATGCAACTTTGAATTGTAGATTTTAAGATCTATTTAAGTACATTACCTCTCTAATCAATATATCAATTCAATTCTTTGTGCTCCACACTTTGTGCTCTGTGATGTTGTGCTTCACTATTAATCAGTGTCTGCAGAATTCCTTAGCTGTCCTTCATCTTGATTGATCAAGACTGTATGAATTTATTCTTCATCAGTTTCTCTTCAGCATCCTCTTTTTATCTACTCCCCTTAATTCCCTTTTCATGCTTGTGAAAATGAATTAAGCTTGTCTCTTATATAAACATAATATTCATTATTTCTTGAGTCTTGATTCTTGACGTGAAAAATAATCCAACCAATTAGATTTAAAGCATAACTCCTTATTTGTCTCGTAATTATCTTCTTACCAACTCTACAAATCATCTTTAAATCATTCACTTAACTATGGTCGAATAAAACAAAAAAAACAACTAGTTAAGTCTATCTTTAGCTCTTGCCAGCTAGATATTTTGTCATTTTCTAAACTCTCTATTCCGTTAGTCACCTCTGTAGTTAGTTGTGGGTGAAAACTGATAGTTCCATTGGTGAGACTCCAGTTAGCTTCATGATCTCCATCCGTTGGGCATCATTATAATTTTACTCGTCGAACAACCTTCTAACTTTGCTCATCGGGCATCACTGTGGTTTTGCTTCATTGGGAAACACTATACTTTAGCTCGTTAGGTATCACTGTGACTGTTCTTCTTTGCTCTGACCATTGATGTGCACTCTGTCAGTGTTGTTTGTCACTTAGTGAATATATGAATTTTATGTATTGATGAAAGCATAAACTTTGTTCCATTGATTTTGTGAAGTCTTTGGCATTATGTACATGACCGTACATATGATATTAAGTTGACATCAATGATAATACAATACATTAATTAATTCAATGCCTTGCATTATCTTCAACTTAACATTGTCAAACATTCAATCGGTTACATGTCATCAATCTCTCCCTTTGGCATTGATGGCAATATACTATATTATCACACTATACTATTTCTAATACAATATGAAATACAATGGTTGAGATTCATCAAGCTACCAATCTTTTTGTTTTGTCAACTGATAAATGTCTGACCATTGGTGTGAGGCCTCACACTGACCTGTCATAGCTTTACTGCTCGATCACACTTTGATACTTTATGTTTTGATACATTGATACACTTTTGATTATCCTGACAAAGACTCATTATATTATGTTATGATGATGATTATATTGTGTGGATTACATTTTGATATGGATTAGACCTAGAACAGGTGGTTGATTTTGATTTTATATGTTTAGATAAGTGAATTGATGAGAAGATCGAATCATGATTAGACTTGATTATTTCATGGATGTTATGTCATGATGATTATGGAATTATTATACTTTAAACATTTATGTATGAAAATTGCAATTAGAAATTTAATTCTTCTTATTGATTAATGTTGCTAATTATGAATTGAAAACGTATATTACATGTGATTTTATTATCTTGGATTACTGATGCTCAAGTTTAGTGTGCAAGAAAGAGAACCATGGAATTATTTAGAGAATCAAGGCTAAACACATGTGAATTGAGTAAGACAAGGTTTAATCCAATAAGGGGTTGAAACCTTATTTTAATATGATCTTTATTGTAAACGTAATCTGAATGCGTGTTAATAATTTAAAATTTATGTTGTTGTTTAGACATGTCATTGTGAATGTGATGTGTATTTTGTTTGGTGTCACTTGACACTTGTGTTATCCATGTGGATGGTGACTTGTCAAATTAGGGCTTGGGCAAGAATCACCAAACCTTATAGGATATTATATTAATCCCACTTGCATATAGATGTCTTGTAGGGATCACATCAAGTTGGAACTCAGATTTGAACTTTAGGGGTGTCTTGGAGGGGTTAAAAGTGACCCTCGAGTGTATTTTTAGCCAAAATTAGTTAACCCTAATGGGGTACCTTGGGTTAGGGCTAGTTTTTACCTATGGGAGAAACCTAGGTCACCATTATGACTCTCTAAAATGTCTACTTTTCAAAAGTGGCGAAAATAGAGATGGCCACATGCATCTAACTTGTCCCAAACTCCTTACTAAAATCACAATTAAGAGGGGAAACAAGAGGTAAGACAAAAGGCTAGATTTCATGTCTCATTATTGCTAGGTCTTGAGTACACTTTTGGGGGTCTTTTTAGAGGGTTTGGAGAGACTTAGTGGGTGTTCACCCACTCTCTAATTTTAGAGACAATTAGGGTTTGGATAGAGGAAGGATAAGGATTTGGGCTCTTCTCAAAGTTTTATTTTGCCATAACACATTTGGAAGGTTGGTCTCCTTTACCATAAAGTGCTTGTTTTCTGCAAGTAGATTTGTATGTTATTACTTTATGAATATGAAATCTTGTATGGTGTCCATGTATGTAATCTTGTATAGTGTTGTTGTATGTAGATTTTGTTGTCATGTGTTGGGTTGGGAATGCATTTAGATTTTTGTATCAATTCTTGTTCTTTTAGATTGGGAGTGTTGTTCTTGGGAGTTAAGGCATTACTCACCCTTTAGGAAGGGAAGAAATGGCCTTGGGTGAAGGGGTTAGTTGGGCTCTCCATTGTAGTGAGAGTCTCTTCTCTTGAAAAAGAGGGATAATTTCATGGAGTATGGACTCCATGAAGTCATGTTGTAAATATTGATTTGGTATAGAAATGACCAAATGTGTATATAGAAGGAATGTCAATGAAGCCTTGGAAAGGCATGGAAAAACTATTATTGAAGAATTTAAAAAATACAAATGACATTCTCCTCCTTGAAAAAGCCCACCTTCATCCTACTTCAATGGGTTTTGGAAAACTTATTTGTGAAGCCTTGGTTGGGAGTCTATTGTTGTTTTGTGCATATTAGATATTTATGAGAATTTAGATGTGATATCTTGTTTAGCCTTGGTTCTCCAAGATTGGGGGTGGCCTCCTTGAGGCCTTTGTTGGGAGGTGATCTTCCCATGGTTCCCCTAATGAAATTTGCAGGTTTTTAAAGTCATGATGATGGTGAAAGAAGCTTGAAAAAAATCCCTATTTGGGGGTAGTTGTGTGTAAGCAACTTCAATGTTGTATAGTCACTCATTTGTATTGAAACTTATTTTTTGTTGATTGTTGTAATGTTCATTTGGAAGCTTTTAAAGCTAGATGTGAAGAGTTCTCATTCTTTATGTAATGATTCATTGAAGGAAGAAGTGTTGCATACCATCCATGTATTGTATAGATTTACCATCTTGAAGATATGTAATTGTAGTTTGTAAGATTACCATAATGTAAAAGATGGATTCTTTAGTTCATGCATATTGTATTCTATTGCTTAGAAAAAAAATAAATTAACCATTCATGTTAGAGGGATACCCAATATTGAAAAAGAAAGATAATATAATAGTTCATATCATAAAAATTTGAGGATTTGTGAAGCTTGAAATCTCCACAATGTATGTAAATGTAAGTATTCAAGTTATTGGAACACTCCATTTTCCCTTTGAAAGTCTCCATTTCATCTCCATAGATTCAACTCTCTACATTAAAAATCTCCATTTCAATCTCAACTCTTGGGAAGAAGAAATAACCTCGATAACAATAACAAATCAAACTAGTTAGTATGACAATGTAGAAATCAGCTAATGCTATTAGTCCTCTTAGTATATTGTTCAAATAAATCAATCCTAATGCATACTATGATCTATTACAAAAATTTAACCAAGTAAATCAACATGGAAGGGCTTAGAACAAATTTGGCCCATGACACTTTCCAAATTTTGAGCAAAAATGCTCTCTAGAATTTGTATGGGAAAGAAAATATTCTTCTTACCACAGAGAATATTCCTTTCCCAAAGTGCTCTCTCTCTAATTAAATTTAGTCTCATAATTCCTCTAGCATAAACTTGAAATTAAATCCTAAAATTCTAATTAAACTTACCTTGCTTTTTACCCATTTCCTGTGGGCTCCACTCTTACCACCCTCCTTACCCTTTTTGCCTCCTTACTTGGGTGCCACTGGTGCAAAGTTTGTAAAATAAATTAAAATTTTTTGAGGCTGCTTAAATGTTTCTTGTACTACACAAAAACCTATGCCACTTTTCCCATCCTCCCTTTCTGACATGTCATAAGACCTCTTCCCAAGGTCAACTCCCTCCCCTTCATCATGCACTTCCCTTTTTAAAAAAGGGGCCTCCTTACTTAGAAAACCGCACCACCTTGGCTGTCTTGTCTAGGCCATGCAAAATTTCTTGCATGGGGATGGGCTAAGATAGATGGTGGGCCCCCTAAAACAAGTCTTTTCAACCTGCATTCTCCCATAGGAATTCGACCCCTTCACCCAATGCATTTTGGACTTTGTGGTTGGGGAATAATATATTAATAAGTTAGTAGATTAATAAGCTAATGGATTAGTAGGTAGTTAGATTAGATTTATAGGTAGTTAATAGATAGTTTAAGTTAGTTAATTAGGTCTATTTCTATATTATTTTTAATTCTTAATCTAGTAGTATTTCATACACATAAATTGATTCAATGATGTAACATTAATCAGTAGGTTAATAACTTTTGGGTTATGAAAGATGAATGGATTTATTAACATGATCTAATTTTATTGGTATTAGAATAATATATTAAAATAATAATTAATAATTTTAAATTTCCATCCTTAACATTAGTTGTTTAGGTTATTTTAAAATTGTGAGATTTGTGAATTAATTTAATAGGGATTTTGGTCTAAAGTTTTGATTAGCCTATTAGAGAAATGGATTTACTCAATTTATTCAAATGTATAGTTAATGTTAATTTAAATTTTGTCATCATGGAAAAAAAGGATTATGTTACTCTTTTGTGCAAGGGGTTAGGGGTTATGTTAAATTTCAATTGGGAGTTAGTTTAAATTTTGTATTAAGGGATAATTTAATTGTCTTATTAAAGGTTAATTTAAAGTTATTTTATTACGGGATTGATGAATTAGGATTGCATGTATTTTCATCAAAGGGAAATAATTTTATTAATGATGTTGGTAGGTTAGGAAATCAGATTTGATTTCAGCTATTAGATTTTAATTAATAGTTGTTTGGTATAGTGAAATTGTTATTCAATTTTAAGCATGTCAATTGATAAATGTTTCATGTATGTTGTTTTAAAAAAAAAAAGAGTAGATTATTAATTTGAATAGGTTTTGAGCTAGTAGTTAATGTTAAAAGAAAACTAGAACTAGATTTGAATAAATTCAGTTGTAATCCAGGTTAAGAGTAAGTAAGCATTAGGTCAACCTAATTCAACATATGTTCATAACATCTAACTATCATCATGATACTAAACATAGCTAAACATGGAATTAAAGTTAGATCAACTTGAGTTAAGCGTTCATATAACCCATGAAACGTGTTGATGCTCCAACACTACATCTATTTGTGGCATGACCCTAATTCAATCTGCATATATATCTTGTAACTCGAAGATTAACTCTACCATGCTATCACCTTTCCAGCTGAACCAATGTTAGTTGTGCGTACTTATGAGTTTTAAGAATTTTGTTTTGTGTGTTTTGCCCTAGTTTTGGGCATGACATTTTGGTATCAGAGCCAATGTTTCAACACTAGGAACCTAACCCATTATGTTTCAACTCAATCAAAAACTTAAATAATTGTGTAGGATGCATGCGGTCACCAGAGCTAATCGATGAGATAGAGGTCGTAGAGATCCCTGTGCGGGGGCAGGACAGGAGGATCCACCACCTCCACCACCTCCACCACCTCATAACCCTAACCAGGATATTATGGATGTTCTCCAAAATCTGATTGGGGTGATTCAATAAAGACTACCACCCATAGTTCAGCAACAGATTCCTAAATGGGAAGCACATATTTTAGAGAATGATAGAGCAGTTAGTAGAGAGAGGAGTAGGAGTCCTCCACCCAGATCTGTTGAGGGTCATGGTGATCAGGAGGGTGAGTTAGTTCATCAGGTTGTAATACCATGCGATCATGAGATATGTGCCAGAGAGAGAACCCCCTAGAGATGTTGGAGATGAGACTTGAGAGTTATTATGACTCCAGCCACCCTTGTTTTTGGGATCCACTGATGGGTCAGTAACAGAGGCCTGGTTACAGAGTTTACAATGATGTTTTAGATTGTGCCCTTATGGGAGTAATCTAAAGGCATGACTTTTAATCCATCTCCTATGGGAGAAGGCTTCCACTTGGTGGGAGTAGGAGGTGTCCATAGGTGGAGTGAGTATTGACACACTCACTTGGGAGACTTTTGTGGCCCGTTTCCATGAGAGATATCTCTCTGAGAATTTTAGACAGAGACAGATAGAGGAGTTCCATGATCTCCAGTAGAGAGGCCTCACAATGAACTATTATGAGAGTCAGTTTCTTGAGCTTCTTCCATATGTTGATTACATGAAGGATGAGAAACTGTGTATTCACCATTTCATTAAGGGACTTAATATGTCTCTTCAGAGCATAGTACGCCTAGCATTCCCTACCATGTTTAGAGGGGCAGTTGAGATGGCACTTGTAGCCAAAGATATATGTACTAGACTGGAGTCTCGGGATCGGTCTCAGCATAGAAACCCCTCTTCCTAGTAGTCAAGGTAGCAGAGACCCCCTTGAAAAGGGAAATAAAATCACTCAGCAGGATCCTTTAAGGGTCAATAGTCTTAGCAGCAGAGATCTTAGCAGGATTCTACACAGAGGCATTCACAGGGTTATCAGGGCTCTAAGCCCAAGCAGTGGTAGTCTCAGGGCCCTAGACAAGATCATAGGACACAGACCCCTCAGGCACAGTCAGATAGGACTCAACAGTCCTCTAGGGGTGGATACAGTGGTTCTAGTAGGACCAGAGGGTCACAACAGCCTAGGACACAGGGAGTGCAGATTCAAACCCAAGGGCCATGTTACACTTGCAGTGGTATGGGTTATTTAGTGAGAGAGTGCCCATAGGGATAGTCAGCCAATGGTTAGAGAGGGGCTACCTCAGAGCCTACAATTGGAGATATGGGTAGATCTGATAGAGTTTTTACAGTGGTTGATAACTGCCAGGCTGAGCACCAAGCCATGGTCATAGAGGCCACATGTATGATTCAGGGTACCAGTGGTTCTATCTTGTTTGATTCAGGAGCCACATACTCCTTTATATCTCCCTATGTAGTGGAGCATTGCGGGCTGGTGGTAGTTAGATAGGATGTCGGTTGGGAGGTTGAGTTAGCTTCAGGAGCTAGAGTGTCTATTAGTTCCTTAGTTCGAATTTCTCAGATTCATATTGGAGACTTAATCATGATGACTGATCTCCACATTACCCCTCTAGGTTCTTATGATGTAGTCCTTGGCATGGATTGGCTATGTGCCCATAGTGCCAAGGTGGATTTTTGTCAGAAGAGGGTTGAGTGTGTTGATGATCATGACACTTCTATGGTGATATTTGGGGTACAAAGACATGTATCCCTTCGCATGAATTCCGCTATGCAGCTTAGGCGGTGTGTTCGAAAGGGATGTCAGCTATTTTCCATCACAATTAGTGATAAAGAGGAGGATATAGAAGGGGAACCTTCACTCGAGGATTATCCTATTCTTCAGGAGTTTGCAGATGTATTTCCTACTAAGCTACCTGGTATGCCTCCACCTAGGGTAGTTGATTTTCACATAGATCTTGTACTAGGAGCCGAGCCAGTATCTAGAGCACCTTAAAGGATGACCACACATGAGCTCAATGAGCTCAAGATTTAGTTAGAAGAGCTCTTGGAGAAAGGGCATGTCTGACCTAGTGTATCACCTTGGGGTGCACCTATGATTTTTGTGAAGAAGAAGGATGGATCACTTAGATTATGCAATGATTATCAACAGTTGAATAAAGTAACAATTAAGAACTGATACCCACTTCCTAGTATCGATGATTTATTTGATCAGTTACAGGGTGCAAGAGTGTTCTCAAAGATAGATCTAAAGTCAGGGTACTATCAGTTATAGATTGTGGAAAGTGATATCCACAAGATTGCTTTTCACATGAGGTATGGTCACTATAAGTTCACAGTAGTGTCATTTGGCCTCACAAATGCTCTAGTTGTGTTCATGAGCCTCATGAATAGAGTATTATGTACATTTTTGGATAAATTTGTGGTAGTGTTCCTTGATGATATTCTGATATTCTCACAATGAGGAGGAGCATGAGGAGCATCTGAGATAGGTTTTGTAATGTATGAGAGAGAATCAGTTATATGGAAGCTTGTCAAAGTGTGCCTTCTTTAGACCTGAGGTGCATTATCTTGGTCATGTTATATCCGGTGATGGGATCTCTATAGACCCATCAAAGATTAGAGCTATTATGGATTGGTCAGCACCCACCAGTGTCATTGAGGTCAGAAATTTTATGGGCTTAGCAGGATATTATAGATGTTTCATGGTAGAATTTTCTAGAGTAGCTCATCCCATCACCTCCCTTCAGAGAAAGGGGAAGAAGTATGAATGGATAGAGAAGTGTGAGAGAGATTTTCAGGAGCTCAAGAGAGCCCTCACTAGTGCATCGACTTTAGCAGTGCTAGATCCTTCGACGGATTTTGCTGTATGTAATAATGCTTCATTGGATGGTTTAGGAGCAGTCCTTATGCATGAGGGTCATCCTATAGCCTTTGAGTCTAGGAAGCTAGAGACTCAAGAGCTCAATTATCCTACTCATGACCTAGAACTCACAGCAGTGGTTCATTCCTTAGTGAGATGGAGACATTTCTTCTAGGTCACCGATTTGAGCTTCATTCAGATCACCAGAGCCTACAGTATATCTTTACACAACCCAATCTTAATGCTAAGAAGAGGAGATGGATGGAGTTTTTGTGTGAGTATGATTTTGATGTTCATTACATCAAGGGGAAAGAGAATGTAGTTGCAGATGCCTTGAGTAGGAGGCAACATGAGCTCTCATCTATGACTTCTAGTATAGATTTGAGGGACCGCATTTTGTATTATTTGCCAGAGGATGAATTATATGTGGAGGTTTTCCAGTTTATCCATTCTCAGAGACCCATTGAGGGGAGATTTGTAGAGTATTATTTGGAGTCTAATGTACTTCTATGTCATAGGGGACACATCTATGTACCCTCTACGTGTGACTTGCAAGAGTTTATTGTGCTTGAGGCTCACAAAGCACCTTATGCAGCTCATCTAGGAGTTAAGAAGTTGCATACCGATCTGAGATAGTTGTATCATTGGCCGGGCATGAGATTGCAGATTGCCAGCATAGGTGCTAGATGTCTAGAGTGCCAAAGAGTGAAGGCAGAGCACAGTCATCCAGGTGGGCTCCTGGAGCCACATGAGATTATTGAGTGGAAGTGGGATACTATATCTATGGACTTCATTGTTGGTCTCCCTATATATTCTCACTGCCATGATGCTATCTTGGTGAAAGTTGACACATTGACCAAGGTTGCCCACTTCTCACCCGTGTGTACTACATTCACAGCACGAGATGTATCTCAGGTCTTTTTGTGGGATATTGTTAGAATTCATGGCATTCCCTGTAAGATCATCTCTAATATAGACTCCTTTTTAATGTCAGCCTTTTGGAGAGAGTTACATGCATTGTTGGGCACTAGGCTCAATTTTAGTACAACATATCACCCTTAAACAGATGGCCAGACTGAGAGGGTTAACCAGGTATTGGAGGATATGCTGCGCATGTATGTGATGGAACATCAGGTCAAGTGGGAGGAATACCTACATTTGGTCAAGTTTTCCTATAATAATGGGCATCATTCTTCTATAGGTATGCCACCATATCAGGCCTTGTATGATAGACCATGTAGGACACCACTGAGTTGGGACATGATCGAGGATATAGTATCTATTGGACCTCAGTTGGTCAAGGAGATGGAGTAGCAAGTAGTCTTTATTAGACAACACCTTAAAGAGGCTAAGGGTCGACAAAAGAAGTATGCAGATGCAAAGAGGGTTGATCGTGAGTATATGGTTGGAGATAGGGTCCTTTTGAGAGTGCGCCCACATAGGAGTCCAATCCATTTTGGAAAGGGCTCTAAGTTAGCACCTCAATTTTTTGGATCTTTTGAGATATTGGAGAGGATAGGACCAGTTGCCTACTATTTAGCCTTGCCACCCATCCTGTCATGCATCCACGATGTGTTTCATGTATCTGTGCTACAGAAAAATATTTATGATGAGTCTCACGTTATAGATTGGGATGCCTTGCAGGTGGAGTTAGACAGACAGCTAGCACTGGAGCCCATTCGTATTATAGCCTGACAGACCCTTGCACTTCAAGGCTGAGAGCTGGACCAGGTTAGGGTCCAGTGGGATTGTTATGATGAGGTCACGACTTCATGGGAGGATGCAGGGTAGATGAGATCTCAGTACCCATATCTTTTTTATGAACTCCAAGAGGAAGTTCATGCCTAGTGGGGGAAGATGTGAGGCCTCACCCCAACCCATCATAGCTTTACTACTCGATCACACTTTGATACTTTATGTTTTGATACATTGATACACTTTTGATTATCCTGACAGAGACTCATGATATTGTGTTATGATGATGATTATATTGTGTGGATTACATTTTGATATGGATTAGACCTAGAACATGTGGTTGATTTTGATTTTATATGTTTAGATAAGTGAATTGATGAGAACATCGGATCATGATTAGACTTGATTATTTCATGGATGTTATGTCATGATGATTATGGAATTATTATGTTTTAAATATTTCTATATAAAAATTGCAATTAGAAATTTAATTCTACTTATTGATTAATGTTGCTAATTATGAATTGAAAATGTATATTACATGTGATTTTATTATCTTGGACTACTGATGCTCGAGTTTAGTGTGCAGTAAATAGAACCATGGAATTATTCAGAGAATCAGGGCTAAACACATGTGAATTGAGTAAGCCAAGGGTTAATCCAATAAGGGGTTGAAACCTTATTGTAATGTGATCTTTGTTGTAAATGTAATCTAAATGTGTGTTAACAGTTTAAAATTCATATTGTTGTTTGGACATGTCATTGTGAATGTGATGTGTATTTTGTTTGGTGTCACTTGACACTTGTGTTGTCCATGTGGATGGTGACTTGTCAAATTAGGGCTTGGGAAAGAATCACCAAATCTTATAGGATATTATATTAATCCCACTTGCATATAGATGCCTTGTAGGGATTACATCAAGTTGGAACTCAGATTTAAATTTTAGGGGTGCCTTGGAGGGGTTAAAAGTGACCCTAGATTGTATTTTTGGCCAAAATTAGTTAACCCTAAGGGGGTACCTTGGGTTAGGGCTAGTTTTTACCTATGGGAGAAATCTAGGTCACCATTATGACTCTAAAATGCCTACTTTTCAAAAGTGGCAAAAATAGAGATGGCCACATGCATCTAACTTGTTCCACACTCCTTACTAAACTCACAATTAAGAGGGGAGACAAGAGGTAAGACAAAAGGCTAGATGTCATATCTCATTATTGCTAGGTCTTGAGTACACTTTTGGAGGTCTTTTTAGAGGGTTTGAAGAGACTTAGTGGGTGTTCACCCACTCTCTAATTTTAGAGACAATTAGGGTTTGGATAAAGGAAGGATAATGATTTGGGCTCTTCTCAAGTTTCATTTTGCCATAACACATTTGGAAGGTTGGTCTCCTTTGTCATGAAGTGCTTGTTTTTTGCAAGTAGATTTGGATGTTATTGCTTTATGAATATGAAATCTTGTATGGTGTTCATGTATGTAATCTTGTATAGTGTTGTTGTATGTAGATTTTGTTGTCATGTGTTGGGTTGGAAATGCATTTGGATTTTTGTATCAATTCTTGTTCTTTTGGATTGGGAGTGTTGTTCATGGGAGTTAATGCATTACTCACCCTTTGGTAAGGGAAGAAGTGGCCTTGGGTGAAGGGGTTAGTTGGGCTCTCCATTGTAGTGAGAGTCTCTTCTCTTGGAGAAGAGGGATAATTTCATGGAGTATGGGCTCCATGAAGCCATGTTGTAAATATTATTTTGGTATAGAAATGACCAAATGTGTATATGGAAGGAATGTCAATGAAGCTTTGGAAAGGCATGGAAAAACTATTATTGAAGAATTTAAAAAATGCAAATGGCATTCTCCTCCTTGGAAAATCCCACCTCCACTCTACTTCAATGGGTTTAAGAAAACTCATTTATGAAGCCTTGGTTGGGAGTCTATTGTTGTGTTGTGCATATTAGATGTTTGTGAGAATTTGGATGTGATATCTTGTTTAGCCTTAGTTTTCCAAGCTCGGGGGTGGCCTCCTTGAGGCCTTGGTTGGGAGGTGAGCTTCCATGGTTCCCCTCATGAAATTTGCAGATTTTTGGATTCATGATGATGGTGAAAGAAGCTTGAAAAAATCCCTATTTGGGTGTAGTTGTGTGTAAGCAACTTCAATATTGCATAGTCACTCATTTGTATTGAAATTCATTTTTTATTGATTGTTGTAATGTTCATTATAGAATATTTTCAAGCTAGATGTGAAGAGTTTTCATTCTTTATGTAATGATTCATTGAAGGAAGAAGTGTTTCATACCATCCATGTATTGTATAGATTTACCATCTTGAAGATATGTAATTGTAATTTGTAAGATTACCATAATGTAAAAGATGGATTCTTTAGTTCATGCATATTGCATTCTATTTCTTAGAAAAAAAAGAAATTAACCATTCATGTTAGAGGGATACCCAATATTGAAAGAGAAAGAAAATATAATAGTTTATATCATAAAAATCTTGAGGATTTGTAAATCTTGAAATCTCCACAATGTATGTAAATGCAATTTTTCAAGTTTTTGGAACACTCTATTTTCCCTTTGAAAGTCTCCATTTCATCTCCATAGATTGAAATCTCTACATTAAAAATCTCCATTTCAATCTCAACTCTTGGGAAGAAGAAATAACCTTGATAACAATAAAAAAATAAAAGTAGTTAGTATGACAATGTAGAAATCAGCTAATGCTATTAATCCTCTTAGTATATTTCTCAAATAAATCAATCCTAATGCATACTATGATCTATTACAAAAATTGAACCAAGTAAATCAACATGGAAGGGCTTAAAACAAATTTGGCCCATGACACTTTCCAGATTTTGAGCAAAAATTCTCTCTGGAATTTCTATGAGAAAGGAAATATTCTCCTTACCATAGAGAATATTCCTTTCCCAAAGTGCTCTCTCTCTAATTAAATTTAGTCTCCTAATTCCTCTAGCATAAACTTGAAATTAAATCCTAAAATTCTAATTAAACTTACCTTGCTTTTTACCCATTTCCCATGGGCCCCACTCTTACCACCCTCCTTACCCTTTTTACCTCCTTACTTGGACGCCACTATTGCAAAGTTTGTAAAATAAATTAAAAAGTTTTGAGGCTACTTAAATGTTTCTTGGACTACCCAAAAACCTGCGCCACTTTTCCCATCCTCCCTTTCTGACATGTCATAAGACCTCTTCCCAAGGTCAACTCCCTCCCCTTCATCATGCGCTTCCCTTCTCAAAAAGGGGCCTCCTTGGAAAACCGCACCACCTTGGCTATCTTGTCTAGGCCATGCAAAATTTCTTGCATGGGGATGGGCTAAGATAGATGGTGGGCCCCCTAAAACAAGTCTTTTCAACTTGCACTCTCCCATAGGAATTTGACCCCTTCACCTAATGCATTTTGGACTTTGTGGTTGGGAAATAATATATTAATAAGTTAGTAGATTAATAAGATAATGTATTAGTAGGTAGTTAGATTAGATTTATAGGTAGTTAATAGATAGTTTAAGTTAGTTAATTAGGTCTATTTCTATATTGTTTTTAATTATTAATTTGGTAGCATTTTATACACATAAATTGATTCAATGATGTAACATTAATCATTAGGTTAATAAATTTTGGGTTATGAAAGATGAATGGATTTATTAACATGATCTAATTTTATTGGTATTGGAACAATATATTAAAATAATAATTTATCATTTTAAATGGATCCTTAACATTGGTTGTTTAGGTTATTTTAAAATTATGAGATTTGTGAATTAATTTAATAGAGATTTTGGCCTAAAGTTTTGATTAGCCTATTAAAGAAATGGATTTACTCAATTTATTCAAATGTATAGTTAATGTTAATTTAAATTTTGTCATCATGAAAAAAAGGATTATGTTACTCTTGTGTTGAAGGGGTTATGGGTTATGTTAAATTTCAATTGGGAGTTAATTTAAATTTTGTATTAAGGGATAATTTTATTGTCTTATTAAAGGTTAATTTGAAGTTGTTTTGTTAGGGGATTGATGAATTAGGATTACATGTGTTTTCATCAAAGGGGAATAATTTTATTAATGATGTTGGTAGGTTAGGAAATCAAATTTAATTTCAGCTATTAGATTTTAATTAATAGTTGTTTGGTATAGTGAAATTGTTATTCAATTCTAAGCATGTCAATTGATAAATGTTTCATGTATGTTGTTTAAAAAAAAAAAAGAGTAGAATATTAATTTGACTAGGTTTTGAGCTAGTAGTTAATGTTGAAAGAAAACTAGAACTAGATTTGAATATATTCAGTTGTAATCTAGGTTAAGAGTAAGTAAGCATTAGGTCAACCTAATTCAACATATGTTCATAACATCTAACTATCATCATGATACTAAATGTAGCTAAACATGGAATCAAAGTTAGATCAACTTGAGTTAAGCGTTCATATAACCCATGGAACAAGTTGATGCTCCAACACTGCATCTATTTGTGGCATGACCCTAATTCAATCTGCGTATATACCTTGTAACTCGAAGGTTAACTCTACCATGCTATCACCTTTCCAGCTTAACCATTGTTAGTTGTGCGTACTTATGAGTTTTCAAATTTTTTTTTTGGTGTGTTTTGCCCTAGTTTTGGGCATGACAATTGGTAAGCTTTGTTTTAGCTTAGATTTGGTTCTTGTAGCTCTTTGTCTTCTGATGTGTTGTGTCCTCTCCTTGTGTCAATTTCTCTCTCTTGACTATTCTTCTCTTTTGATGTCTTTTTCTCTTGTCAGCAACTCTCCCTTTTTATAATATTTTCATACAATATGCTCTTCCTAAGGATATAATCTCTCCTTGTTGGAGTTTAGATGATAATAATATCTTTCTATTTCCAGAAAGATTTGATAATATGGATAATTTGTCTCCCTTTGATAACAATACTAAACAAATATCTTACATTCATGTCAAACAATCATTTTTCTCCATCCATAATATATTCCTTGAATTTTCCTTATCCATCAACAATACAACAATATGCTCTGGTGCTTAGTTCTGATATATACTTGTCTGTATATAGATGTAGCTTTGAAGTTAATCTCTTTGCTTGCATCAATATTTTTGATATTATGATAATATGTAGGTTGATGCAACCTTTAGTCATCTAACTGACTGGTAGACAAAGGTTTGACCCCTAGTTTCTTTCTCAAGTACTCATATGTATCCTTGGGCAGTGGCTTGGTGAAGATATCAGCCAATTTTTATTTCGATTGCACATACTCAAGTATCACTTCCTTTGCTTGAACTTTCTCTCGCAAATAATGATATTTGATGGAAATGTGTTTAGTCTTGGAATGCATGACTGGATTCTTTAAAATTTTTATTGCACTGGTGTTATCATAATAGATAATCACCAGTTCTAAGATCTTCATATGCATACCTTCTAGTAACTATTTGATCCATGCAATATTTGAGTAGTTTGCAGCAGCAACAATATATTCTACTTTTGCAGTAGATTGAGAGATGCATCCTTGCTTCTTTCTTATCCATGTGACAAGTCTATCACCCATAAATAATGCTCCTCCAGTTGTGCTCTTCTGGTCATCAAGATTACCAACCCAATCAGCGTCAGTAAACACCTTAAGTTCAAATTTCCCTTATCTTCTATACCATAAGCCACATTCCTCAGTATTCTTCATATATCTTAAAATCCTTTTCACAACAGTCATATGTGATTTCCTAGGGTTAGCATAAAATCTAGCAACAATTCCTACTGCATGTGCAATATTTGGTCTAGTGTGTACAACATACATAAGTTTTCCAATCATTGATCTATACAAAGTCTGATTTACCTCTGTTTTCTTGTCATCCTTTGTTAACTTACATCCAGTAGCCATCGGTGTTCCAACTAGTTTGGAATCTTCCATCTTGAATATTTTTAGGACCTCTTTGATGTATTTGGACTGTGTAATAAAAATACCTTCACTTTGTTGAATGATCTCTAGACCAAGAAAGAACTTGATCTCTCCAAAATTAGACATATCAAACTCTTTGCTCATCTAATTAGCAAATGATTTGCATAGCATATCATTGCCTTCAAATATGATGTCATCAACAAATATTTCAGCAATCAAAGTGTTAGCATCAACATCTTCCTTCAAATAAAGATTACTATTTTCACTAGTCCTTACAAATCCAATACTTATAAGATAGGAATGAATTCGTTCATACCAGGCCCTAAGAGCTTGTTTTAATCCATACAAAGCTTTGTGAAGTCTACATACCATGTTTCTCTTATCTGGATCTACAAACCCTTGTGGTTGTTTAATGTATACCTCTTCTTGAAGTATTCCATTTAGGAATGTTGACTTGACATCCATTTGATATAAATTGAATCCTTTGAATGCAGCATAAGCAAGTAATATGCTTACTCCTTCTTTCCTAGCAATGGGTGAACAGGTCTCTCCATAGGCTATGCCTTCCTCTTGTGCATACCCCTTGCATACTAGTCTTATTTTGTTTCTTGTGACTTCTCCATTCTCATTCAGCTTATTCCTTAATATCCATTTTGTACCGATGACATTCTTGTCATCTGGTCTTGGCACAAGTGACCATGTCTTGTTCTTATCAATTTTCTCAATCTCATCATTCATAGCACTTATCCATTTTTCATTATCAAGTGCAACATTGACAGATTTTGGCTCAAACTCACAAATTAAACAATTTGAGTTTAAAGACTTACTTCTTATTCTTGTACCAGATTTCTTATCTCCTATGATCTGGATCTTTGGATGGTTCCTTCTTACATATCTTGAAAGTACAGGTACAAATATTTGTGTATCATCTTGATCATCATTTTGATCTTCATTCTATTCTTCATCACCTTGCACATTATTTTGATCATTATCCTGACCGTTGGTTGCAACATTCTTTTATTCTAGAACTAAGCACTATTTCTCGGGCAAAGTTTTGGGTTCTTCATAGTATACAAACTTGTTGTAGTCCTTTGGTTCTTTTGTGCTTTCCAACTCATTCTTTTCTACAAATTCATCTATCTTTACATTTGTACTTTCAACAATTTTGTTAGAAGCCTTGATAAGAATTTTATAAGCTTTGCTCTTGGTGGAATACCCTAGAAAGATACCTTCATCACTTTTGGCATCAATCTTTCTATTTCTATCATCCTTTAAGATATAACATTGACTACCAAAGATTTTGAAGTAACTTACATTGGGTTTTTTACCATACCATAGCTCATAAGGTGTCTTCTTTGTGTCCTTCAATTGTACTATGTTCAGTGTGTAGACAACAGTACTGACAACTTTCCTCTAGAAGATTTGGGTGATGCCTTTCTCTATCATCAGTGTTCTAGCACAATCAAATATTGATCTGTTCCTTCTCTTAGCAATCCCATTTTGCTGTGGTGTTCTTGGTGCAAAAACTTGTCTTTTTATACCATGCTCATTACAAAAATTAGTGAATTCACTTGATATAAATTCTCCTCCTCTATCTGATCTCAAACATTTTAGATCCTTACCACTTTGTTTTTCTACCATGGCCTTATACCATTTAAACATCTTGAATGCTTCAGATTTATCTTTTAGAAATATAGCTGTCATCATTCTAGAGTAATCATCAACAAAGAGAATAAAATACCTATATCCATAATAACTCTTTTTCCTCATTGGTCCACATAGATTAGTATGGACTAATTCTAGAATATCATCAGATGTATGGGTTTTACTTTTAAAACTAGACTTTGTTATTTTACCTTTTTGACAATTCTTACACATGATATTGTCGGGCTTTGTCATTGTGGGTAAGCCTCTTATATTTCTCCTTCTTCTTATTTTCATCATATTGTCAAAATTCACATGACACAATCTTTTGTGCCACAACCATATGTCTTCATTTCTAGTCATTAAGCAAGTGGTATTAGTATCATTTAGATAGAATAAGTTACCTTTTGTCTATTCACTATTACCAATCAAACTTCCTGATTCATTGAAGATCTTTGCCTTCTTGTTCTCAAATGCTACTTTGTGACCTAAATTATTTAGTTGAGAAACACTCAATAGATTATAATTCAATCCTTTTACCCAATAAGCATTTTCACATTTAATTAGGTTGTTCAACATTATAGTTCCTTTACCTTCAACTGGACAAGGTGTATCATTACCCATTCTTA
>MU227639.1:7996421-8008696 GCA_018584345.1 Thuja plicata
TCTAGCCATAAGTGCTTCTATTTCATCTAGATCTTCTTCTTCACTTTCACTTTCACTATCTCTTCTAGATGTGTGTCTATGACTTGATTTGCTTATTCTCATAGAAGACTTAAATACAGACTCTAAGATTGGTAAGACACTATTATCAAAGTTATTCATCTCAAATGAAATCAGTCTACCAATTAAACTATCAAGAGTAACTATATTTTTTTCTATTGCTCTCATTTCTTGAATGGAAGAAACTCTAATAGCATATACAGGAAGTAAGATTCTTAATATTTTACTTACCGATGTCTCCTCTTCAAGTGTACCTCCAACTCCTCGTATCGCATTGACTACTTATTTTATTCTTGTGCTGTACTTTGTGATGTTTTCTCCTTCTTTCATTCTGAGATCATCAAACTTTCCTCTAAGGCTTTCTACCTTGGCTCTTAGAACATTTGTATCACCTCCATGTATGAGCTTCAGTTTGTCCCACATCTTCTTTGCAGTTTTGCAATCTTTAACATCTTCAAATTCAACATCAGAGAGTGAGGATGAAAACTCTATAACCATGCAGTTGTGTTCATGCTTCTCTCTCAATTGATCTACTGTCAATACTCCTGTAGGAAACACATATTCAGTATCTAGGAATTGAGTAACATCATTACCAATACCTGATAAGTGGAGTCTTATTCTTATTTGCCATAAAGCAAAGTTGTCTTTGTTCAACTTGGGTACATCTCGTCTGTTCATCTTGTAATCTTGACTTAGGTCTTGAAACCTTCCTTTCTAAGCACAAAAGCTCTGATACCAATTGTTAGTAATAACTAAGGGGGGGGAGTGAATCATTGGCCTCAAAAATTATCCTTCAAACTTAACCACCAATCAATAAACCTCAGATTATTAAGTCCCTACAAGATGCATGCCATGAAATACTAATATTGATTAACTGTCTGTTGGTGTTTTCTGTCAATCCCTATTCTTTCTTGATTACCGATAAGCAGTATAAATATTTATCAAAACTCAGTAAATAAGAAGAGTATACCGATCAATCCAGTGTTGACTGTGTCAGATAAAAAATAATAAAGAAATGAATCACACACACATAACACATAAATTTTTAATGTGAAAACCCTGTTAAGGGAAAAACCACTGGGACTAGTACCCCAAATTTTCACTCTTCTAAAGTAAGCCCTGTTAGGAGCCAACCCTATTAAAGGTTACAAACACACTATTAAGTGTGACCTTTTTAGAGGATTTTATACATAGAGGTTGTCACTTAGTATCAAACATCTATTGCTACCATCCTTGAATCAACCTCCTTCTTAAACTATCAATAGGTATGGAGAAAATCCAATGCTACTTTCATGAATTAACCTTTTTGGCACTCCTTGGGATGTATCTCAATATATAGAAGACTATTAAGTCCTACTCAGTTAAGAGACTTGATGCTTCAATGGTTAAATTGAAACACTATGACCTATTTTTAATGCAACCTTGAATTGCAGATTTTCAAATCTATTTAAGTACATTACCTCTCTGATCAATGTATCAATTCAATTCTTTGTGCTCCACACTTTCTGCTTTGTGATGTTGTGCTTCATTGTTCATCGGTGTCTACAGAATTCCTCAGCTCTCCTTCACCTTGATTGATCAGGACTATATGAAGTTATTCTTCATCAGTTTCTCTTCAACATTCTCTTTTTATTCACTCCCCTTAATCCCCTTTTCATGCTTGTGAAAATTAATTAAGCTTGTCTCTTATATAGACATAATATTCATTGTTTCTTGATTCTTGATTCTTGGCGTGAAAAACAATCCAGCCAATTAGATTTAAAGCATAACTCTTGATTTGTCTCATAATTATCTTCTTGCCAACTGTACAAATCATCTTTAAATCAATCACTTAACTCTGATCAAATAAAACAAATAAAACAACTAGTTAAGTCTATCTTTAGCTCTTGCCAACTAGATATTTTATCATTTTCTGAACTCTTTGTTCCGTCGGTCACCTCTGTAGTTAGTTGTCGGTGACAACTGACAGTTCTTTCGGTGAGACTCTAGTTAGTTTCGTGATCTTCATATTTCGGGCATCATTGGAATTTTACTTGTCAGGATACCTTCTAACTTTTCTCATCAAGCATCACTGCGGTTTTTCTTTGTCATTCAACACTATACTTTAGCATGTTGGGTATCACTATGACTGTTCTTCTTTGCTCTGACCATCAGTGTGCACTCCATCGGTGTTGTTTGTCACTTAGTGAATACATGAATTTTATGTATTGTGGAAAGCATAACCTTTGTTCCATTGATTCTATGAAGTCTTTGGCATTATGTACATGACCGTACAAATGATATTAAGTTGACATCAATGACAATATAATACAGTAACTGATTTAATGCTTTGCATTATCTTCAACTTAACATTGTCAAACATTCAATCGGTTACATGTCATCAGCTATCAATATCATCACAAAAGAAAATGAAAAGTCACTTGAGCCTAATGCAAACATACTAATAGACACAGGTGATGAACAAGGAAAGTAGACAGATACACATGAAGAGAAGAAAGATGTAAGTGGAGAGGAGAAACAAAGTGATGCCACCGACAAGAACACTGAAAGAGAAAATGTTGTAGAAAAAGATAAGGTTGATATAGAGATGTCTACTACCGACCGATAGGTAAATACTGAGCAGAAACCCAAAGGCACCACACCTCCCACACATTCACCAAGGAAAATAGAGCAAGAAAAAGAACCTGCTATAGTTCTACATTCCCCTGCTTCCAGTCAAATTTCAAAGAATAAGAAGAAGAGTAAAGCTCCGATAACATTAGATAAAATTATTGATATACCATACTGTGATCCTAGAACATTGGATCTAGAGTCAGTTACAAAGTATGGAGAACTCTATAAAAGAAAGGCAATACAGGAAAAGCTCAAAAAAGAAGCACAAGAACTCACAAGTCCTAGAGAGCACAAAAGAAATATTATTGCAAATTGTTCCTGACACCGACATTGATCAAAATGCTCCTATACTTGATTAATTTGTAGTTTTGATTGATGCCGTTACATCATAGAATGTAGATGCAGAAAAAGTCATTGAGGAACATGCTGAGAAGAAGTGTCAATACAAGCTAACCAAGAAGATTAGCCAAGAAGTGGCAGAACATAAGGTAAATTCTTTTGAATTAGTAACTACAATGGATCCAATCTTATCAGAAGTAGTTAAACTAGTTCAAAAGTTGTGCACAATAGAGCATTTCACTACCGAGCATAGTGAAAAGATAGAAAAGATAGATGAAGATCTTAAGGCTAGTGCACAAGGTCTCACAACCGAAGAAAATATATTCCAGTTGCATTATGAGAAGATTGTTGAAGCAAAAAAGTTGAGGCTATAAATACAATAGGCTGAAAGTAGAATCATAGATGAGGTAACCGAGCTGTAGGCTATGTTACTCTTGAATCTCACACTGTTGTTAAAACATATGACTTTGGCAAAAGCATTTTTTGCCACCCTAGAAATGTCTATTATAGAAAGTATATATGAAATGCACGCCAGAATCACTTTGGAGTACATGACCCTGAAACACCTCTAAGAGAAATGGGAGAATATAATGGAAGACATTCAAAAATCCCATGCCCACATACTTGACAAGCTGTAAGTATTACACCTTTGTCATTATTTTCAAAAAAGGGGGAAATTATATGAGAAAGGGGGAAATAGATAAAGGGGGAAACTATATGTATAAAGGGGAAAACATTTCAAAGGCCAAAGAGGGAAATACACAAAGGAGAAACATGTGTTGGAATTATACTGTGAATGTAGTACTGAGAGGGGAGGGGTGAATTAGTACCTCTAAAAATTTTCTTGGTTATCCCATTAACCCTTAGTTATCAGTTTGTAAACTATCTTATCTAACTGTTCATCTTTCTTTATGCATATGCAATCATAACATAAGTTCTTTAATAGGTAACCATACAAGAAACATTCATGAAAATAGATAACACATGACACAAGATATGATATCGCAGAAAACTCCTATTAGGAAGTAAAAACCGTGGTGGGGATTGTTACCCACAAGACTTCACTATCCGCAGATAAGAAGGGGCCGATAAAGGCTTAAAATTGGTCACTTTTGATGACCTACCTTGTTAGGAGTATTACAGTGGAGACCTGTTAAGATCTACTTCATTTGAAGCTTTAGCAACACTGTTAAGTGTGCACTCTATTAAGAGATTTGTAAAGAACTGTTATGTCCACCTTCTACAAAAGGATTTTAGATGTGATGCACTTGTTAGAATGCAACTACATAAGTCTTTGATCTGATGATTTATGCAATCTCTAATTTCTGATAATAGATCCAATAAATCTTCCTATGTATGAGTAATCATCTTTTCATGATTGAATAATACCTTTCTCTGCACATCGGTAGCCTCTATGTGTTCTTGATAACTAGATATAATCTATTTCTGAACTTTGCATGAATTCTCCCTTCTGCTACTTAGATGCTCTTCATGGCTATCAACAACAATGAATCCATAATTCACAATTGATTGAACATCTATTTAAACTAGATTTTAGCTCTATTCTTGATTCACGCTTTGCAAGTTAACTCTAGATCCAAGGTTTACAAATTGACCTTGATCTTTAGTTAGATATGTTTTAGATCCATTAGGATGCTTTAAAACATTTACATTATGCTTGCTTGACCCTCAAGTAATGATTTAAAATAAATTAAAACTCTATAAATAAAATTACAATGCTTTATCTGACGTGTAAAAGTCAGATCCACTATTTGTGGGTTCTCTAATTGACTGTCGGTACTGATGGTCGGGCTGCTCTGTTAGTCTGGTGGTTTTATTCTCCGTTGGTGTTCCTTTCTTGAATTGTTTGTCGGGTATGCCTTTTCTGCTCTGTCAGTTTTGTTCTCAAAACTGTATTGTCGGTGATGATCTTTGTGTTATTTTATTGACCCGTCGGTGATGTCCTGTTTACTTTGTTGGTAAAACACTTGTCAGTGTTCGTCGGGAAATTCCATACTTAGCACTTTCTCATGACATTTTTTTCTGTCAGGTATGCTTGCTGTCTACCGGTTATGGTTTCTATCCACTGGTTATGCTTGTACCGATGATCTCTATCAATGTTTTTCACTAAGTGTACTAATGGAAAAACTTTAATGTCATCAATCTCACCCTTTGACATTAGTATCAAAAACATGATATGTGCAACATACTAAATGTATTAGTATGTACACCTATGCATAATTTTTCCTTAGTCATTTGAATGAATCCCCCTATGTATATGCCAGTAAGTGTAAGTATATATACATTTCCTTTTGTACTTTTCTTCCCCTTTTTTTTGATATATTGTACATATCTGTTCCTTCTGTACATACAATATACACACATTTCTATTCCTCCTTTTTTGATAATAAAGGCAAAGGTACTTACATCTTGTTAAAAAGGTGGAAATGTGAGGACTTGATCTCCTCCATCATCTTTTCCCATTTATCCTTCAGCATTTCTAGAGCCATCTACTCAAGTGATATCCTTACGTATATATCATAGATGCTGTCTACTATAGACATCTCTGGTGTTGAGATTAGATTTCTCGCTTCAAAAATATGCTATTGTAGAATAGTAAGATTAGGTAATATGTGTGCCTGTAGTTCAGTAATCTCTCCTCTTAACTATGTTTCAGCATCCCATTTTTCTTGCCTTAGCCCATTAGCCTCAATGACCTTGTCATGATGCGCCTTGATACTGTCTACATTTGAAGTTAGGCTTTGTGCACTAGTTGTGACATTAGAATTTATTTTTGCTAACTTGTCACTATTCTCTTTTGTAAACTTTTTAAGTTTTCACATCTTTTGAACTAAGGTAATTTCCTTAGCAATCATTGGCTCTAATTGACTAGTTAGTTCAGAGAGCTTTACCTTGTTCACTGCCACTTCTTGGCTGATCTTGTCAATTAACTTGTATTGATATTTTTTCTCTGCTTTTTCTTCCATTGCTTGTTCTACATCTACATTCTGGTTTGTGATGGCGTCGGTAAGAACAACTATTTTCTCCTTAACTGTAGCATTTTGTTCAAGTTTCACCTTAGGAACAAGTTGTTGTAGAATGTCTCTTACCTTTTCAAGTGCCATTTCTTCCCTATGTTCCTATATCATTTTCTTCTGAATGGCTTTTCTTAGACATAGCACTCCAAACTCTTGAAGTTTATCTGTATACAAAGTAGTAATATCCCAGTCTAGGACTTCTATTACTTCATCCATTGTGACAGCTAGAATATCTTTCTTCAATGCTTTCTTCTTCTTCTTTGGCTAGGTGGCAGATTGATGTACTACCATTTGTAAACCTTGAGATTGGGTTGACTTGGTAGGTGAGGGTCAAGAAGATGAAGCATCCTGTTGTTTTTGTTCTAAGTCCACCGGCTAGTTTTGCGGAGATGTCTCCTCATTGGCCTTAGGTGTATCAACAGATATATCTTCTTTTTGTTTAGTGCTTCCTTCCTTCTTGACTTCCTCACTCTTATCTTTTTCTTCACCCTTTCTCAATGTATCCTCTATTTTTTTATCTGCTTCTTTGTTTTGTTCACTAGATACTTCTTGTTGAGTGTCGGTTGCATCTTTCATTTCTGTATCTGTATCCTTTTGAGTATTTGATGCGTATTTGTTTTCATCATTACCCATGTCCTTGGGTATATCATCAACTTTCTTTGATGATTTGTCCTAACTTGATTCAATATCAATATCATCAATTAATATATTCATGTTTGTCGGTGTATTGACTGTTGCAGTGTCAATAGTTGAATCCTGTCTGTCGGTATTGCCCTGTGCAATATTTATATCTTCATCTTTTTTTACTTCTACTGTAGGGTCTTTTCCTATAGTTTCATTGACAATGTTGTCTAACCATGATTCATCATTTATATCATCAGCTAAATTACCTTTTATTTTCAAGTCATCCTTGGTAACTTCTTCATCTTTACTCAAGCAATGTGGATTGGACTTGGTGGATTTTGAATCTCTTCACTTTGAGTGTGGTCAAGAGTAGTGTCTGGCCATTCTTCATCTACAATATCAGTATCTTTGGGGCCTTCTAGATCACTCTCTTCTTTATCCATTTCAAGAGATGAGTCATCTTGTATATCTTTGATGGTGATTGGTTCTTTCTCTGGGCTAGCTTCCTTAGTGGGCTTTTTGAGTATCTTACACCACTTCTTAATGCTATTCTGATCAAGATCAATTAGCTTTCCCTTGAGAAATTCATATGCTCTCATTTTTGGTGAGAACTCTTTTTCATACTTCTTCATCATCTCAACAATTTCTTCCTTTGTTTAATTAGGAGGCATAAGAGTAACAATTACTCTTTCTCTAATCTCCTTTTCCTGATGTAGTGCAAATGTCCATCTAGCTGATAATCTCTCTAACAGTTCTTTGGGAACATCATATTCTGAGAATTGTAGTGGAACATAGTGATGTTTTCACATTTTAACAATTATTGCTTCTTCAATCTTATTTTGATCCTCTGTACTAAATTTTAACTATTTCCTTATGTTAGGATCATAAATAGATTGGGATTTTGAGATGCTGTTGCATATTTTCTCAATTGCTGTTGGAACCAAAGGTTCCTTTTCCTTTTGTATTTCTACATCAGCTTCATCCATAGCCGAGTCTTCTAGATCCTCTCTAGTTATAGTAATCTTCCTCCTCTTGGTCTATACTTTTGGAGGGTCTAGTTTTCTCTTGTATATCCTCACCTTTCCTTTCAGTAATGGTGAAGGAGTTGACTCTTTTGTAGTCTGGCTTCTTGTTCTTGAAGCAGCTATAGTTCTTGCTTTCTTGGGTGTAGGAGGAGGTGGAGAATCTGACTGTGTACCTTCTGAGTTATTCTCTTCTTCTTCATTACCGATAGGTGACTGTCCTTTGGTTTGTTCCTCCCCACCCTCTATTTCCTATTCACCTTCAGAAGATACATTCAATTTATTTTTCAATTTCTTCACCATTCTTCTTGACTGATTTACAACTTTCTTGACAACAAGGTTTGTTTTAATATTTTGTTTGGCTTCCTCATAGGTTCCAAATCTTGCTTGTTTGTTGTCAATTGGGTCATTTAGTAGTGCCTCAATGCACTCATTGGCTTGTCCTATTTTGATTTCATATTCTAACTTTAAAAGCCACAACTTCCTAGGTACTACTACTTGGATATACGTGAAATCAGTATCTACCATGAAACATATATTCTCTCTATGTTTCTCTATCAAAATTTTAGGAATCCTTGTTCTAGTTTGCAACATTTCCTTAATGATTTTGAAATACTCATGCATTACATTATCAAAATTTGTTCCTAGGGATTCTATGAATTCACCTATCTGAATGGTTATAGGTCTACTTGTGTTCCATACAACTTTTCCTATTGAAGGAAAGTATTCTTCAAAGTAAAAGAATATGCACATTATGAGGGAACATAACTTACAAGTGTTTGTTCTTGAAGATCTTATAGTGCACATGTTCTCCTCCAGTTGATGTAACAGGATCTCTGCAAGATCCATCTTCTTTCCTTGTTTGATGATTTTGTATGCTGTGCTCATAGCAATACTTGATATACTGTTCATTATGCTTTCCTGGAAGATTTTATATCCTATCACATATGCACCAAACATGAGTTCTACATCCGTGATAGTGTTGACCTTGAGAGCTCTTTTGTCTGATTTAGCACCAGTCAATTTTTCCACTTCCTTTAGGGATGGGTGCTTGTGATTTTGTGGTTTATTGGTCATAGGATAACCAGTAACTGCATGAATAACATCCTTTGTTATTGGTTTTGGCTTGTTAAGCCATAGAGTCTTGTTGTGCATTCTGCTGAGAACAATCTTTATCCATTCTATTTTGAAAACTTTGGGAAAATGCAGTGTATTCATGAGTCTTTTCACTTCTAGATGCTTGTGCTCATCTTTGAGGTTTCTAGCTTCATCAGTCATCACATAGTTCCCTATAGGCATTATCTAGGTCTGGATCTCCTATTTCTGAGATCTTGCAGTGTATATAGGACCTTACGTCCTCTACCAGCAAAACCCTAGGTGAGATTCTAGAGAATGCTCTGGAATCGTCAAGTTATGATGCTATTTCTGGGTGTAGCTTGTATTTGGGTTCAACACAAGTGCCTCTACTGAGAAGTTTGAACACTTTCTTCTTATCTTCTTTAATCTTTTCAACTCTAGAAGTCGATGCCATCGCGTTGCAAAAATTTATGGTTTTTCATAAATCAAATAGTGCGATCGGTGAATGTGGTTACAAACTGAATCTCTACGATTTCCTATGAATCCTCTGAGAAGTGTTGAGTCTTTGTTGAGGTCTCTCTTCAATTTTCTTGGAAATCGCTCTGCTCTGCTTAAAAATTGTGGGTGCAAAAATGAGTTCACCCGTCGGGCTTTTATAACTTTTGTGCCCTAAGTTGTCATTAATGCTCACCAACTCATTGGTATACAAAGACAGAGTTTGTCAGTAGAGGCATTAATAACATCTTCAGTGTCTGTGCAAAGCATCAAGGTTGCTAGAAGCTTTGGTGACTTCACCAATGATGGTCGGTAAAGTGGCGAAGATAGATTTCATTTCCTCAGGGTTCACCGATGTCTGTTGGTTTAAACTTAGCAACTTGGCATTTGTGTAATGACTGATATATTCTGATAAGTAGTGTTAACTTTTTCTGTGTGTGTTCACCGATGTCGATTTGTACCCAATAACCGATGGTTGATTTTCAACAATATTTTACAAGTGATAATATGGTCCATCTTTAATAATGCTAATTTGTCTATATGATCAATATGTAATGGAACCGATGCATATATATAACTTTTCACACTGCAGTTCCATACTTGTGTATTTTAGTTGGATGTAGTGATGCCACCAGATCCATTGGATAGGGTGTCATCATTTGTATTTCTTATTCCAGCACCTTCAGTGTTTGTGGCTTTTACCCATATCTTGTTTCTCATTCTCTTGATTTCATCAATGGTATTTCCATTGGGATGAGTACTTGTATCTGTCAGTCGGTCTTTACAATATTTTATCACATGTCCAACCTTATGACAATGCAAACATGCCATACCTGGATTGGTCCAACCTCTTGACCTTCCGATCCAATTTCTCATACAGTTGGCAGCAATATGACCATACCTTCCACATGCTGTGCAATTTACCCATGTGTTATAGTCCCAAACATATGAGTTACCTACTCTTGTTGGTTTGTAGCTATTAACAGTTTCCTTTCGTGTAAAGGCCTTGTTGTTCTTTTTCCAGCACTCCTCATGTGTATGCCCATTCATCTTGCAGGTAGGATAGTACTTGTCCATGTAGGTTTTCCTTTTTAGATTTGTCACTTTGGATCTGCATTCATGTGCCTTGTGTCCTTTCTTTTGACATTTATAACAATTACCAATGAAGGTAGATTGTTCTTGAGGAATACCTTTCATTTTGCTTCTGCAAATGTTTGAAGTGTGGCCAGTTTTTTCATAGTGATTGCATGACAGCTTCTTGGATCTTGGGGTTGTGAAAGCATTCCTTTGATCTGGTTGATTAGAAGATTCACCATTCTTTTTGTACCCTAATCCTATGTAGTTTTTGACTCTTCTCTATCCATCAAGAAAATCATGCATCCTTTTGTTTCTATCTTCAACTTGATCAATTCATTGTGTTGATTCTGGACTTTGATTTCATGCTTCAATTTTTCATTCTCTTCTCTTAGCTCACCAATAGACTATATTCTTTCAATGAGTTCTGTATTTAGTCTGTTTGCCTCTTGACTCATAAGAATAATCTGATTGGTAATCTCATGGTGATGCTTAGCAAGTCTTTGAATCTCTGATTCTTTCTCTTGCAGCTTCTCTGTTATTTTTCTCCTATCATCAATGGCTAGTGTTCTTTCATTTTCATCTTTTCTTGCATCATTCATGACATCAATCATTTTCACCATTTGAGTCTCTTGAACGATTTGCAGCATTCTTAATTGCTTAGTCATATGTTGATTGGCCTCATGTAGACTTGTGATCTTTTCATCTGATTGGTCTAATGCTTTACTTGATGTTGATTCTGTTGAATCAAAGTAATCTTATATTTCTGATTCTTTGTAGTCCTTCTCATTCAGCCTAGTTTCCATTACCTTTATTTCATCAAGAAGTTTTCTCAAAATGATTCTCACCTCTTTATACTACTCATAGTTTATCTGCTTCTATAGTTTCTCATTCTCATTAGTCTTATCCAGTCTATACTTTTCCATTGCTCTGATCTTTTTTCTTAAGTCTTTAATATTTTCAAGAAAGAGACTTAGCTTTGATACCAATTTTTGGAATTATACTGTGAATGTAGTACTGAGAGGGGAGGGGTGAATCAGTACCTCTTAAATTTTTCTTGGTTATCCTATTAACCCTTAGTCATCAGTTTGTAAATTATCTTATCTAACTGTTCATCTTTCCTTATGCATATGCAATCATAACATAAGTTCTTTAATATGTAACCATACAAGAAACATTCATGAAAATAGATAACACATGACACAAGATATGATATCGTAGAAAACTCCTATTAGGAAGTAAAAAATACGGTGGGGATTGTTACCCACAAGACTTCACTATCTGTAGATAAGAAGGGGCTGATAAAGGCTTACAATTGGTCACTTCTGATGACCTAACCTGTTAGGAGTATTACAGTGGAGACCTGTTAAGATCTACTTCATTTGAAGCTTTAGCAACACTGTTAAGTGTGCACTCTGTTAAGAGATTTGTAAAGAACTGTTAAGTCCACCTTCTACAAAAGGATTTTAGATGTGATGCACTTGTTAGAATGCAACTACATAAGTCTTTGATCTGATGATGTATGCAATCTCAAATTACTGATAACAGATCCAATAAAGCTTCCTATGTATGAGTAATCATCTTTTCATGATTGAATAATACCTTTCTCTGCACATCGGTAGCCTTTGTGTGTTCTTGATAACTAGATATAATCTATTTCTGAACTTTGCATGAATTCTCCCTTCTGCTCCTTAGATGCTCTTCGTGGCTATCAACAACAATGCCATAATTGACAATTGATTGAACATCTATTTATACAAGATTTTAGCTCTATTCTTGATTCACGCTTTGCAAGTTAACTCTAGATCTAAGGTTTACAACTTGACCTTGATCTTTAGTTAGATATGTTTTAGATCCGTTAGGATGCTTTAAAACATTTACATTATGCTTGCTTGACCCTCAAGTAATGATTTAAAACAAATTAAAACTCTATAAA
>MU227639.1:8008746-8037207 GCA_018584345.1 Thuja plicata
TGCTTGCTTGACCCTCAAGTAATGATTTAAAACAAATTAAAACTCTATAAATAGAATTACAATGCTTTATCTGACGTGTAAAAGTCAGATCCACTATTTGCGGGTTCTCTAACTGACTGTCAGTTCTAATGGTCGGGCTGCTCTATCAGTCTGTCGGTTTTCTTCTCCATCGGTGTTCCTTTCTTAAACTATTTCTTGGGTATGCCTTTTCTTCTCTGTCGGTTTTTTTCTCAAAACTGTATCATCGGTGATGATCTTTGTGTTATGTTATTGACCCGTCAGTGATGTCCTGTTTACTTCATCGGTACAACACTTCTCAGTGTTCATCAGACAATTCCATACTTAGCACTTTCTCGTGACATTTTGTTCTATCGAGTATGCTTGTTGTCCACCGATTATGGTTGTTGTCTGCCGGTTATGCTTGTACCGATGATCTCTATCAGTGTTTTTCACTAAGTATACTAATGGAAAAAATTTAATGTCATCAACATGTACATATCAAGGCATGCACATATGGGGAGTCATTGAAAAGGTATACACTTGGTGTAGATACTAAACATTTTAGTTTGCATATATCGGTTTTTGATACTAATTCCAAAGGGGGAGATTGATAATCCTAAAGGATCATATTTGTCAGTAGTATACAAGGAAACAATTTTTGGACTTTCGATAACATGATCATCGAGTGAAAGAATTCAGTCAAGCATAATGGACACCAAAACAGTCAAGTGTAGAGGACACCAAAAATAGACAAGTGCAATGGTCACCAAAAATGTTAGTGCAAGTGACCACCGAAATCAATGAACATCGATATGCACTTTCAACGACAGACATTTTATAGTGTAAATCAAGAGCACATTTTAAAGAGTAAACTGAAAGACAGTTCAGAGACATCATCGAGCATAGACTATAGAGAAGACCGAGCACCAGTATACTGAGAGACAATTTTATTTCTGAGAAATGTGGATCTGAGTTACACATAAGATAAAACACTTCAATTTTATATTTAGCTTTATGCTTACCTGTAAAACCATTTCTTGAGGGACAAGTAAAGCATATGTAATTGTTTTAATCAGCCTAATTGATTGTAAACATGAAAACTAGGAGATCAAGGTCAAGTTGTAAACCTTCGATCATAGAATTTTTATTGTTAATTGTGAAACCTAATTAGGTCAATACATTGTATAAATAGGTGTAGTAATCAATCAGAATATGATGATTGTAGCCGTAGAAGACATCTATGGATCAGCTAAAGAGTTTCATGCAGAAGGACACAACAAACAAAATTTAGTTATGAAGAATAAGATTTGAGGCTACTGAGCTGAACAAAGGTATTAATCAATCAATATAGGTGATACATATACATTGTGAGCTTAAAGGATCTGTATTCAACAATTAAGGATTGCACACCATGAGGTCACCAAGTATTTTTGACTACTGTCTAACAATTGTAGAAAATAGAAGAAATCCTTTAAGAAGGTGGACTTAACAGTCTTTATGTAAATCTCTTAACCGAGTGCACACTTAATAATGTTGCTAAATATCTTAACCAAGTAGACCTAACTAGTCTATAATGTTACTCCTAACAGGGTAAGATCATCAGAAGTGATCACACTTGTAGCCTTAACCGAAACCTTCCATTCTACAGACAGTGAAGCTTTGTGGGTTTCATCGCCACCACAGTTTTTACCTTTGGACAGGGGTTTTCCATGTTACCAATTCTTGTGTCATGTGTAACTACTTTTCATGAATGTTTCTATGAATGTTTACATGCAATTAAGTTTATGATTTGATATTACATGCATAAGGTAGAAAAACAATATGGTCAGTAATGCAAGAACAAAGTTCTAAAGGTTAATTGATAAAAAGTTTTAAGGGTATTGATTCACCCCTCCCCTCTCAGTACACACCTTTAAATTATTCCAACAAGTCAAGATGATGAAAAAAGATCTAAACCTGTGCTTTCTAAATATGTCAGAAGACACCATCCACATGATCAAATCATTGGAGACAAAAGAGATGGAATGAGAACAAGAAGTAAGTCACTTAACACTAGATGCTTGATTTGTGATTTTGAGCCTAAATCTATTAATACTGAACTTGAGAATCAAGAAAGGGTTAGTGCAATGAATGAAGAGATTGAACAGATTGAGAAGAATAAAACATGGACATTAGTACCTAGACCGAGTGAAAAAAATTTCATTGGTACCAAATGGATATTCAGAAGCAAACTGAATGAGAATGGAGAAGTCACAAGGGACAAAGAAAGAATAGTATGCAAAGGGTATGCACAAGAAGAAGGTATTGAATATGGAGAAACCTTTGCGACCATTGCTATACTAGAAGGAGTAAGAATTCTGCTTTCTTGTGCTTCTTTAAAAGGATTCAAAGTATACCAAATGGATGTTAAATTTGCATTTTTGAATGAAATACTAGAAGAGGAGGTATACATTGAACAACCTGAAGGGTTTTTTGATCCTAACAAGAGGAACATGGTTTGTAGACTACAAAATTCCTTTTATGGATTGAAACAAGCACCGATAACATGGTATGAAACACTTCACTCTTATCTCATTAGTATTGGATTTGTTAGAACAAGTGATAACAGTAATCTATGTTTGAAAGGAGATATTGATGATAAGATTTTGATTGCTGAGATATTTGTTAATGATATCATATTTGGAGGTAATGATAAGCTGTGTAAGTCATGTGTTGATGAAATGAGCAAAGAATATGAGATGTCAATGTTTGGAGAGATCAATTTTTTTCTCAGTCTACAGATTTGTTGGTGAACAGATTTGTCTTCCAAGAAAACACCTACAAAATGACCCTAAAAATCCCAAACAAGAAGACTCAACCAGCACCAACAGTTGGGTCACTTTGCTATTGAAAAGAGTAAGCACCCTCTGAATTATCTAGGTACAACTCCCCGTGTAGGATTTACAATGAATCAACTAAACTGTAAATGATAATGCTTTTAACCCGAAAGCAATAAAGGTTTACAAACATCTATCCCTAAACATGACATAGATGTGAATAATCTAACTAAATAAAAGGAAATAAATAGTAGATGACACAAAGTTCATTTACCCAAACGCTGCACTATTAAAAGAACAAAGAGAGAAAGAAAAACTGTTCTTTCCAAAAACATGAAAAAACTAGAGCACAAAGGCCAAAGATGATCATGCTGATGATCAAATGTAACAGATATGTATTCAAGAAAACCAATATCACTCCAAGATGAATATTAATTAGAAAATGAGCATCTAAACTCAAAGTTTTAGTGTGCTGACATTTCCCTTCTTTAAACATAGAAAAATAATAAAGATTCTGCCTTTCCTATACATATATCACTATCTGAAAATAAAATATCCCTTTCACTGCATTACAATCAGAATAAAATTTCATTCACCCCCCTTAGCACAAAGTCTACAGTGAGGAAGAAATTTCTCTCCTACATTCATAGCTCCTATTTTGCTGTAGCTCAAAGTCTCCCCAACAAAATCTGAAAATTGGAACCCTCCCTCCTTTTTTATCATGTTTCCGTGGTCTATTTATCTTCTCTACTGTCGTTGATCTTTTTCAGTTATTAGAATAACTGATTCTTGAAACTTAACTGTCTGACTCTTTCCTTTCATCTTTTCTTGATAGCTTTATTTCTTTGAATTTTATGACATTCACCTTTTAAAGGTTTTTTACTTGATCAAATGCCATTTTAGCATATTTGGACAAGTGGGAAATGAAGACATTAGTCCAAACTAATAATAAAAATTTGTTGCTGGGCGGATTTTTTTTATGACAGTCAAATTAGGTCTTGGTGCGGGGGCCATAACTATTTATTCCATTGTTGGATTTCCTTCATTTTCGGATATGTTTTGTCATTTATAATTACACACAACTTGACCAGAGTGATCAAGAAAATTATGTCCGAGGAAAACATTATCAAGGTCTGAGTGGAGGTATATAAAACTGTCAAAACAATCAAACTTGCTATCCAAACTCCAACATTTATAAAGTGTTCTCCAATGGTTTCCATTAACAATAATCATTCAGAATTGAAACCATATTACTTTAATTTCCTCATTGAGGAGTATAATAATTTCTCATTGCTACTTATAAAGGATGTGGAAATGCAATGTTTCTTCACATGCTGCAACAAAAGATCTTCACATGAATGGCCACAATTTGTAGATATGAGCCTTGACTTCCAAAGAATGTAACCTAAATTTTGTTCTAGATGCTATCTTCTCTTACTACAGGTCTGATAGTAATCATAAAACTAGAAACATTATCTCAATGGATTATGATTAGAAACCCTTTGTTTAAAATCTGCCCCTAATGTTAAACTTGTGAGCCTGTTGAACCTGTGTGAATCTGCATGAGACTGCCTGAACCAATTGTACCTTGCTACACTACTTTGCCCTTGGATGAAGTGGATAAATCCTATTATACCTTGCCAATATAGAATTAACCACATTGGATCTTATCATTTGAATGAAATTGAACTTTGGAGAACTATGCTAAACCAAAATGACCATAAAACTTTGCAATCTATAGGCTTATATTTTTCCGTCAAACCTGCGAAAACTGGTGATCTGCACTTTTTGAATGAAAATTTGAATTGAATCTTTGAACCTCTTTGATCTACTTCAAACCAAGGTTCAAAATGGTTCAAATTGGTTCACGAGAGATGAATGAATACTAACACTTGGCCAAAGAGAGCCAACTAGACCAAAGCAAATTTTAAATGCCGCAGCAGTTAACTCAAGGACAAAGTCATCTTGAAAGACCTCTGGATGCAAACTTCTGAAAAAGGAGTAAGGTAGACACTGATAAAATATATCAAAGGGTCAAGGACACTTTTAACATGGCAACTCAAATAGACTCTAACACTAGCTCTTTTTGGGGACTACTTTTAATGCAAAAGCAGAGAACTTCCAGCATCTCTGGTTAAAAAGATAAGTGCCTAGCACCATTAGGCAATAGAGTCACAAAAAAAAGCATAGGGAGCTTCTTGCAGTGAGGGCAGAGGGGAGCAAGGAAAAGACCAAAACAAAACCCCTAAACTAAAAACAAGTCAGGAAAAATAAAAACTAACAGCCTACGCACACCAAAAAATTTATTTACAAGCGATAGGGAAAACAACCCATACCTTCAAGAAAGCATCCAGCTGCTCAGATGAAGCCATTAATGGGCTGAAAAAAGTATGATCCACTATGAAACAAGAATGCATGTCTTTGAAATAGCTGCAAGCATAGAGTTGACATGCAAGACAAATGGAGGTCTGTTGGAACAAAGAAACCATGACGCATCAACTCAGAACCAAAGATCAACCTCCTATCATATACTTCTTGAGGGAACATAAGTATAACACACTGCATGGGCTGAATAATGATATCTTCATCCTCATTATGCATGATATATTTAGTAGAGTGAATCAAATATCTAATAGGGCACCCCTTATACAATTTATGATGGTGACTGACATCAATTAAAGGCTTATCTTTACAGAATGCATGGATTCTAATTTCTGACTCATTAATAATCAATTCTTGATCAACAATAGGAAAAACACAAAAGAGATGTGTATCTTTACTGTCAAAAATAAAGGGCTCCATAGTTAAATCATTCTTTACCTTAACCATGCGCACATTCCTTTCACTATCTGATTCTTCTATGGCAGCACCAGCACAAGGATTAAACTTTTCTCGTGTCTCCTCTCTTTCATTATTGTGCTCTTCAAATCTGCAATCAGCTTGCTGAGAATAAAAGTCATCATCATCACTATAACTGACATTCATTTTGCATCCAAGATTCTTTTCTTCTGTACATTTCTTTTTACCAGCTTCTTCTTTCTTGTATCCGCATTCTTCTTCCTTTGGTTCTTGTATAGGAGATCTCTTGATAAGGACAACAACATAGAAGGATTTTTGAAATCCTACTTCCCTTGCCAACTCTTTTGTAACTACTTTGATTGGGTTATCTCTAAATGGTGGTATAAAGATAAAAATATTTGAGATATCTTCACTTCTTGCTGGAACCCAATCTTTTACAACTTCTATATATTTTTGAACTACCTCATGGTATTCATCTTCAATAGAGCTGCTAACCTCCATCCTCGAGGAGGTACCTTCAAATTTATGAGAAAAGAAAACACTTAGACTGTGATAACTTTTCCCTGTAGAGTTGCTAAAAATCTATTGGTGAAGAGATTTGTCTTCCATGAAAACACCTACAAAATGACCCTAAAAAGCCCAAACAAGAAGACTCAACCAACACCAATAGTTGGGTCACTTTTCTATTGAAAAGCGCAAGCACCCTCTGAATTATCTGGGTATAGCTCCCCATGTAGGATTTACAATGAATCAACTAAACTGTAAATGATAATGCTTTTAACCTGAAAGCAATAAAGGCTTACAAACATCTATCCGTAAACATGACATAGATGTGAAAAATATAACTAACTAAAAGGAAATAAACATTATATGACACAAAGTTCATTTACCCAAATGCTACACTATTAAAAGAACAAAGAGAGAAAGACAAATTGTTCTTCCCAAAACCATGAAAAAACTAGAGCACAAAGGCCAAAGATGATCATGTTGATGATCAAGTGTAAGAGATCTGTATTCAAGAAAACCAATATCACTCCAAGATGAATATTAATCAGAAAATGAGCATCTAAACTCAAAGTTTTAGTGTGCTCACATTTCCCTTCTTTAAACACAACAAAATAACAAAGATTCTGCCTTTCCTGTACATTGATCACTATCTAAAAATAAAATATCCCTTTCCCTGCATTACAATCAGAATAAAATTTCATTCACCCCCCTGAGCACAAATTCTACAATGAGGAAGAACTTTCTCTCCTACATTCACAGCTCCTATTCTGCTATAGCTCAAAGTCTCCCCAGCAAAATCTGAAAACTAGAACCCTCCCCCCTTTTTTATCATGTTTTTGTGGTCTATTTATCTTCTCTACTATCATTGATCTTTTTCAGTTATTAGAATAACTGATTCTTGAAACTTGACTGTCTGACTCTTTCCTTTCATCTTTTATTGTTAGCTTTATTTCTTTGACTTTTATGACATTCACCTTTTAAAGGTTTTTCACTTGATCAAATGTCATTTTAGCATATTTGGACAAGTGGGAAATGAACACAGTAGTCCAAAATAATAATAAAAATTTGTTGCTGGGCGAATTTTTTTTAATGACAGTCAAATTGGGTCTTGGTGCGGGGGCCATACCTATTTATTCCACCATTGGATTTCCTTCATTTTCAGATATGTTTTGTCATTCCTAATTATGCACAACTTGACTGGTGTGATTGAGAAAATTATGTCTGAGGAAATAGCTATTGAGGTCTAAGTGGAGGTATATAAAACTATCAGAACAATCAAACTTGCTGTCCAAACTCCAACATTTATAAAGTGTTCTCCAATGGTTTCCATTAACAATTAATCATTCAGAATTGAAACCACATTACTTTAATTTCCTCATTGAAGAGTATAAGAATTTCTCACTGCTTCTTATAAAGGATGTGGAAATTCAATGTTTCTTCACATGCTGCAACAAAAGATCTTCACATGAATGGCCATAATTTGTAGATATGAGCCTTGACTTCCAAAGAATGTAACCTAAATTTTGTTGTAGATGCTATCTCCTCTTACTGTAGGTCTGATAGTAATCATGAAACTAGAAACATTATCTCAATGGATTATGATTAGAAACCCTTTATTTAAAATTTGCCCCTAATGTTAAACCTGTGAGCCTGTTGAACCTATGTGAATTTGCATGAGCCTGCCTGAACCAATTGTACCTTGCTGCACTACTTTGCCCTTGGATGAAGTGGATAAATCCTATTATACCTTTCCAATATAGAATTAACCACATTGGATCTTATCATTTGAATGAAATCAAACTTTGGAGAACTATGCTGAACCAATCTGAGCATAAAACTTTCCAATCTGTAGTCTTAGATTTTTCCATCAAACCTACGGAACCTCGTGAGCTGTACTTTTTGAATGAAAATTTGAATTGAATATTTGAACCTGTTTCAACTACTTCAAACCAAGGTTCAAAATGGTTCAAAGTTGTTCACAAGAGATGAATGAATACTAACACTTGGCCAAAGAGAGCCAACTAGACCAAAGCAAATTTTAAATGCCGCAACGGTTAACTCAAGGACAAAGTCATCTTGAAAGACCTCTAGATGCAAAATTTTGAAAAAGGAGTAAGGAAGATATTGATCAAATATATCAAAGGGTTAAGGACACTTTTAACATGGTGACTCAAATAGACCCTAACACTGGCTCTTTTTGGGGACTGCTTTTAATGCAAAAGCAGAGAACTTCCAACATCTCTAGTTAAAAAGATAAGTGGCTAGCACCATTGGGAAACAGAGTCAAAACAATAAGCATAGGGAGCTTCTTGCAGTGAGGGCGGAGGGGAGCAAGGCAAAGACCAAAACAAAACCCCTAAACTAAAAAAAAGTGAGGAAAAAGAAACTAACAGCCTATGCACACCAAAAACTTTATTTACAAGCGATAGGGAAAACAACCCATACCTTCAAGAAAGCATCTAGTTGCTCATATAAAGGCATTAATGGGCTGAGAAAAGTATGATCCACTGTGAAACAAGAATGCATGTCTTTGAAATAGTTGCAAGCATAGAGTTGACATGCAAGACAAATGGAGGTCTGCTAGAACAAAGAAACCATGACGCATCAACTCAGCACCAAAGATCAACCTCCTATCATATACTTCTTGAGGGAACATAAGTATAACACACTGCATGGGATGAATAATGATATCTCCATCCTCATTATGCATGATTTATTTACAAGAGTGAATCAAATATCTAATAGGGCACCCCTTATACAATTTATGATGGTGACTGACATCAATTAAAGTCTTATCTTTACAGAATGCATGGATTCTAATTTTTGACTCATTAATAATCAATTCTTGATCAACAACAGGAAAAACACAAAAGAGATGTGTATCTTTACTGTCAAAAATAAAGGGCTCCATAGTTAAATCATTCTTTACCTTAACCATGCACTCATTCCTTTCACTATCTGATTCTTCTATGGCATCACCAGCACAAGGATTAAACTTTTCTCATGTCTCATGTCTTTCATTATTGTGCTCTTCAAATCTGCAATCAGCTTGTAGAGAATAAAAGTCATCATCATCACTATAGCTGACATTCTTTTTGCATCCAAGATTATTTTCTTCTGTACATTTTGTTTTACCAGCTTCTTCTTTCTTGTATCTGCATTCTTCTTCCTTTGGTTCTTGTATAGGAGATCTCCTCTTGATAAGGACAACACCATAGAGGGATTTTAGAAATCCTACTTCCCTTGCCAAGTATTTTGTAACTTCTCTAATTGGGTTATCTCTTAATGGTGGTGTAAAGATAAAAATATCTGAGATATCTTCACTTCTTGCTGGAACCCAATCTTTTAAAACTTCTGGATATTTCTGAACTACCTCATGGTATTCGTCTTCAATAGAGCTACCAACCTCCATCCTCAGGGAGGTACCTTAAAATTTATGAGAAAAGAAAACACTGAGACTGTGATTCCTTTCCCCAGTAGAGTTGCCAAAAATCTGTTGGTGAACAAATTTTTCTTCCAGGAAAACACCTATAAAATGACCCTAAAAATCCCAAACAAGAAGACTCAACTAGCACCAATAGTTTGGTCACTTCGTTATTGAAAAGTGTAAGTGACCTACAAATTATCTGGGTATAGCTCCCCGTGTAGGATTTACAATGAATCAACTAAACTGTAAATGATAATGCTTTTAACCCGAAAGCAATAAAGGCTTACAAACATCTATTCGTAAACATGACATAGATGTGAAGAATGTAACTAACTAAAAGGAAATAAATAGTAGATGACACAAAGTTCATTTACCCAAATGCTACACTATTAAAAGAACAAAGAGAGAAAGACAAACTGTTCTTTCCAAAAACACAAAAAAACTAGAGCACAAAGGCCAAAGATGATCATGCTGATGATCAAATGTAACAGATGTGTATTCAAGAAAACCAATATCACTCCAAGATGAATATTAATCAGAAAATGAGCATCTAAACTCAAAGTTTTAGTGTGCTGACATTTCCCTTCTTTAAACATAACAAAATAACAAAGATTCTGCCTTTCCTATACATTGATCACTATCTGAAAATAAAATATCCCTTTCCCTGCATTACAATCAGAATAAAATTTGATTCACCCCCCTTAGCACAAAGTCTACAGTGAGGAAGAACTTTCTCTCCTACATTCATAGCTCCTATTCTACTGTAGCTCAAAGTATCCCCAGCAAAATATGAAAACTAGAACCCTCCCCCCCTTTTTTTAACATGTTTCTGTGGTCTATTCATCTTCTCTACTGTCATTGATCTTTTTCAGTTATTATAATAACTGATTCTTGAAACTTGACTCTCTGACTCTTTCCTTTTATCTTTTATTGATAGCTTTATTTCTTTGAGTTTTATGACATTCACCTTTTAAAGGTTTTTCACTTGATCAAATGTCATTTTAGCATATTTGGACAAGTGGGAAATGAACACATTAGTCCAAAATAATAATAAATTTTTTTTGCTAGGCGGATTTTTTTTTACGACAGTCAAATTGGGTCTTGGTGCGGGGGCCATACCTATTTATTCCACCATTGGATTTCCTTCTTTTCTGGATATGTTTTGTCATTCCTAATTATGCACAACTTGAACAGCGTGATCAAGCAAATTATATCCGAGGAAAAATCTATTGAGGTCTGAGTGGAGGTATATAAAACTGTTAGAACAATCAAACTTGTTGTCCAAACTCCAAAATTTATAAAGTGTTCTCCAATGGTTTCCATTAAAAATTAATCATTCAGAATTGAAACCATATTACTTTAATTTCATCATTGAAGAGTATAATAATTTCTCACTGCTTCTTATAAAGGATGTGGAAATGCAATGTTTCTTCACATGCTGCAACAAAAGATCTTCACATGAATGGCCACAATTTGTAGATATGAGCCTTGACTTCCAAAGAATGTAACCTAACTTTTATTGTACATCAGGTCTAATAGTAATCATGAAACTAGAAACATTATCATAGTGGATTATGATTAGAAACCCTTTGTTTAAAATATACCCCTAATGTTAAACCTGTGAGCCTGTTGAACCTGTGTGAATCTGCATGAGCCTGCCTGAACCAATTGTACCTTGCTACACTACTTTGCCCTTGGATGAAGTGGATAAATCCTATTATACCTTGCCAATATAGAATTAACCACATTGGATCTTATTATTTGAATGAAATTGAACTTTGGAGAACTATGCTGAACCAAACTGAGCATAAAACTTTGCAATTTGTAGTCTTACATTTTTCCATCAAACTCGTAGAACCTCGTGAGCTGCACTTTTTGAATGAAAATTTGAATTGAATCTTTGAACCTCTTTGAACTACTTTGAACCAAGGTTCAAAATGGTTCAAAGTGGTTCATGAGAGATGAATGACTACTAACACTTGGCCAAAGAGAGCCAACTAGACCAAAGCAAATTTTAAATGCCGCAATGGTTAACTCAAGGACAAAGTCATCTTGAAAGACCTCTGGATGCAAACTTTCAAAAAAGGAGTAAGGTAGACAATGATCAAATATATCAAAGGGTCAAGGACACTTTTAACATGGCAACTCAAATAGACCCTAAAAATGGCTCTTTCTAGGGACTGCTTTTAATGCAAAAGCAGAGAACTTCCTGCATCTCTGGTTAAAAAGATAAGTGCCTAGCACCATTGGGAAATAGAGTCAAAACAATAAGTATAGGGAGATTCTTGTAGTGAGGGCAGAGGGGAGCATGGAAAAGACCAAAACAAAACCCGTAAACTAAAAACAAGCCAAGAAAAGGAAACTAACAGCCTACGCACACCAAAATCTTTATTTACAAGCGATAGGGAAAATAGCCCATACTTTCAAGAAAGCATCCAGCTGCTCATATGAAGCTATTAATGGGCTGAGAAAAGTATGATCCACTGTGAAACAAGAATGCATGTCTTTGAAATAGCTGCAAGCATAGAGTTGCCATGCAAGACAAATGAAGGTCTACTGGAACAAAGAACCATGACGCATCAACTCAGCACCAAAGATCAACCTCCTATCATATACTTCTTGAGGGAACATAAGTATAACACACTGCATGGGCTGAATAATGATATCTTCATCCTCATTATGCATGATTTCTTTACAAGAGTGAATCAAATCTCTAATAGGGAACCCCTTATACAATTTATGATGGTGACTGACATCAATTAAAAGATTATCTTTATAGAATGCATAGATTCTAATTTGTGACTCATTAATAATCAATTCTTGATCAACAACAGGAAAAACACAAAACAGATGTGTATCTTTACTATCAGAAATAAAGGGCTCCACTGTTAAATCATTCTTTACCTTAACCATGCACACATTCCTTTCACTATCTAATTATTCTATGGTAGCACCAGCACAAGGATTAAACTTTTCTCGTGTCTCCTCTCTTTCATTATTGTGCTCTTCAAATTTGTAATTAGCTTGCTGAGAATAAAAGTCATCATGATCACTATAGCTGACATTCTTTTTGCATCCAAGATTCTTTTCTTCTGTGCATTTTGTTTTACCAGCTTCTTCTTTCTTGTATCGACATTCTTCTTCCTTTGGTTCTTGTATAAGATATCTCCTCTTAATAAGGAAAACACCATAGAGGGATTTTAGAAATCCTACTTCCCTTGCCAAGTCTTTTGTAACTTCTCTGATTGGGTTATCTCTAAATGGTGGTATAAAGATAAAAATATCTGAGATATCTTCACTTCTTGCTGGAACCCAAACTTTTAAAATTTCTGGATATTTCAAAACTACCTCCATGGTATTCATCTTCAATAGAGCTGCCAACCTCCATCCTCGGGGAGGTACCTTCAAATTTATGAGAAAAGAAAACACTGAGACTACAATTCCTTTCCCCAGTAGAGTTTCCAAAAATATGTTGGTGAACAAATTTGTCTTCCAAGAAAAAACCTACAAAATGACCCTAAAAATCCCAAACAAGAAGACTCAACCAACACCAACAGTTGGGTCACTTCACAATTGAAAAGTGTAAGCACCCTTTGAATTATCTGGGTACAACTCCCTATGTAGGATTTACAATGAATCAACTAAACTGTAAATGATAATGCTTTTAACCCGAAAGAAATAAAGGCTTACAAAAATCTATCTGTAAACATGACATAGATGTGAAGAATCTAACTAACTGAAAGGAAATAAATAGTAGATGACACAAAGTTTATTTACCCAAATGCTGCACTATTAAAAGAACAAAGAGAGAAAGACAAACTGTTCTTTCCAAAAACACAAAGAAACTAGAGCACAAAGGCCAAAGATGATCATGCTGATGATCAAATGTAACAAATATGTATTCAAGAAAACCAATATCACTCCAAGATGAATATTAATCAGAAAATGAGCATCTAAACTCAAAGTTTTAGTGTGCTGACATTTCCCTTCTTTAAACACAACAAAATAACAAAGATTCTGCCTTTCCTGTACATTGATCACTATCTAAAAATAAAATATCCCTTTCCTTGCATTACAATCAGAATAAAATTTGATTCACCCCCCTTAGCACAAAGTCTACAGTGAGGAAGAACTTTCTCTCCTACATTCACAACTCCTATTCTGCTGTAGCTCAAAGTCTCCACAACAAAATCTAAAAACTGGAACCCTCCCCCCTTTTTTATCGTGTTTCTGTGGTTTATTTATATTCTCTACTGTCATTGATCTTTTTCATTTATTAGAATAACTAATTCTTGAGACTTAACTGTCTGACTCTTTCCTTTCATCTTTTCTTCATAGCTTTATTTCTTTGAGTTTTATGACATTCACCTTTTAAAGTTTTTTCACTTGATCAAATTTCATTTTAGCATATTTGGACATGTGGTAAATGAACACATTAGTCCAAAATAATAATAAAAAATTGTTGCTGGGCGAATTTTTTCTATGACAGTCAAATTGGGTCTTGGTGCAGGGGCCATAACTATTTATTCTATTGTTGGATTTCCTTCATTATCAGATATGATTTGTCATTCCTAATTACACACAACTTGACTGGAGTGATCGAGCAAATTATGTCTGAGGAAAAAGTTATTGAGGTCTAAGTGGAGGTATATAAAACTGCCAGAACAATCAAACTTGCTGTCCAAACTCCAACATTTATAAAGTGTTCTCCAATGGTTTCCATTAACAATGAATCATTAAGAATTGAAACCATATTAATTTAATTTCCTCATTGAAGAGTATAAGAATTTCTCATTGCTTCTTATAAAGGATGTGAAAATGCAATGTTTCTTCACATGCTGCAACAAAAGATCTTCACATGAATGGCCACAATTTGTAGATATGAGCCTTGACTTCCAAAGAATGTAATCTAAATTTTGTTGTAGATGCTATCTCCTCTTACTCTAGGTCTGATAGTAATAATGAAACTAGAAACATTATCTCAATGGATTATGATTAGAAACCCTTTGTTTAAAATATACCCCTAATGTTAAACCTGTGAGCCTGTTGAACCTGTGTGAATCTGCATGAGCCTGCCTGAACCAATTGTACCTTGCTGCACTACTTTGCCCTTGGATGAAGTGGATAAATCCTATTATACCTTGCCAATATAGAATTAACCACATTGGATCTTATCATTTGAATGAAATCAAACTTTTGAGAACTATGCTGAACCAAAATGAGTATAAAACTTTGCAATCTGTAGTCTTAGATTTTTCCATCAAACCTGCGGAACCTCGTGAGCTGCACTTTTTGAATGAAAATTTGAATTGAATCATTGAACCTATTTGAACTACTTCGAACCAAGGTTCAAAATGGTTCAAAGTGGTTCACGAGAGATGAATGACTACTAACACTTGGCCAAAGAGAGACAACTAGACAAAAGCAAATTTTAAATGCCGCAACGGTTAAGTCAAGGACAAAGTCATCTTGAAAGACCTTTGGATGCAAATTTCCAAAAAAGGAGTAAGGAAGACAATGATCAAATATATCAAAGGGTCAAGGACACTTTTAACATGGCAAATCAAATAGACCCTGACAAGATTCTACAACAAGATGAAGGCATCTACATCACGCAATCCAAATACATCAAGGAAGTTCTGAATATATTCAAGATGGATGACTCTAAACCAGTTGGAACACCTATGGAAACTAGAGGCAAATTGGAAAAGGAAGACAAGACAACTGAGGTAAATCATACCTTGTAGATATCTATGATTGGAAAAATAATGTATGTTGTACACACTAGACCAGATATAGCACATGGAGTTGGTATAGTTGCAAGATTCTCTGCTAATCCTAAGGAATTACACATGATTGCTATTTAAAGAATTCTAAGATATCTGAAGAATACATAAGACTATGGTTTGTGGTATTATAAAGAATGAAAATTTGAGCTACAAGTTTATACTGATGCTGATTGGGCTTGAAACATAGATGATAGAAAGAGTGCAAAAGGAGGAACATTCTTTATGGGTGACAGATTTGTCACATGGATAAGTAAAAAGCAAGGATGCATATCATAATCAACTACAAAATTAGAATATGTGGCTGCTGCTGCAAATTTCTCTAACATTGCATGGATCAAGTAATTGCTGAAAGGTATAAATGAAGAAATTATTGAACCATTAATTATCTATTGTGATAATACAAGTGCTATCAACATTTCAAAGAACCATGTGATGCATGCTAAAATAAAGCACATAGCTATTAAGTATCATTACTTAAGGGAACAAGTACAAGAGAAAGAGGTGATACTAGAATATGTACAATCCAAAGAACAATTACTAGACATATTCACAAATCCATTGCCAAAAGATACAATTGAGTACCTAAGGAAGAGACTAGGGGTTTGACCCTTGTCTACTGGTCACTAAGCTGACTAGAAGGTTGCATCAGCCTACACATTATCAGAAGATCAATCATGTTGATGCAAGCCAAGATATGGATTGCAATGACACATCAGTACAAGAAGTTACTTTTCTGAACCACACACCAGAGATATTGTTGGCTACTACAGAGCTGTATTGCTGATGGAAAAGAGATTCAATGATATTATTTTTTTTGGCATTGTTGTCAAAGGGAGAGAAGTATTCAATGAAATATCTATCATGATCATATAAGAGGGAGAGAAGAGAAATATCCATCAGGGAGAAGAACATCAAAGGAGAGAAAAGAATCATAGAAAGAAGTTTCTACAAAGGGAGAGAAAGATCCAATGATGATGAAGAGAAATATTAAATGAAATAACCATCCATCAAAGGGAGAGAATTGAAATTTTTTAACATTGGATATCTATCCAAAAAGGGAGAAGAGATTCTACAACAAAGGGAGAGATAGATTCAGAAGACAGAATTGCTACACCTATCCATTGAAGGGAATAAAGAATGAGAGAGCACTCAACAAGAATCAAATCTAGGCTAGAAGAGCTTACCAAAAGTTAGATATTTGAATTGGTTATAGAACAATAAGTTTGGTATGTTATGGAATATTTCATATTTTATTTCATAGTATGTTTCCATCAATGCCAAAGGGAGATATTGATGAACTATAACTGATTGAATGTTTGAAGATGATAAGTTGATGATCACCAAGATGCAAAAGTGAATGCAAGACATTAAATCAGTTAATTTATTGTATTGTCATTGATGTCAAATTGATATAATATGATTGGTCATACACATATTTTCATAGACTTCAAGAGTTGAAGAGACAAATTTTATGTTATTGGTAAAACATAAAAAGCCAGTATACACCGAGTGACAGTAAACACCCACGGATAGTGCACACTGATGGACAAAGAACACTGAGAAGTTCACAGTGTACACCGGGCACCGGAGTAACTGAGCATAATTGGAGTGGTCACCGAGCTAATTGAAGTTGTTACCAAGGACAACTGGAGTCAATGATCAAGCTAACTAAAGTTGATCACCGATGAGAATTGAAGATAAAGAATGACAAAAACACTTAGATGGTAGGAGCTATATTTAGAGTTAATTGATTGATTTCTTTATTTTCATCAATCAGTTGAATTAAATAAAAGAAGAGATTTAAAATACAGATAACAAGGAGAGATTTGTGGAATAAATCTAAAGGAGAGCTTTATGGATTAAAGCAAGCATGGCGAGCTTTACGGATCAAGAAAGTGATCTATGATGAAAACAAGGAGGATTGAAATGGTGAAATCATGTATATATAAAGAGGAAAAGGAATTAATTATGAAGAGAGGAATGCTGAATATAATTATGGTGAAGATAGAATTCTTCATGTAGATATGATCATTCAGGCTGAGGAAAAGAGCCAAAGAAATTCTGCAGACACCGAGCAATAGAAGCAAGAGCATTCACTGAGCAGAACAAAGAAGGGGAGCAAAGGAATTGAAGAGAATATTGATCAAAGAGGTATTATGGACTAACAATAGATCTAAAAAATCTACAAGTTAAATTTGTATTGTTGAACAGATCATTTATTGTTTTAGTTTAACCATTGATTCAGAAAATCTCTTAACCGAGTGAGATTTAACCATCCTTAATGTATTGAGATTCTCAAGACTATCAAAAGGTTTTCTTATTGACAGCATTGTGAATGCTAGGTCAAAAGACAAACTGTTAGTTTTAAATCCCCTAACAAGGTTGCACTTAACATTGGATTTGTAGCCTTTAACAAGGTTGGCTCTTCACTGAGCTCACTTCAGAAGAGTGAAAATTTTGGGTTATCGGTCCCAAGAGGTTTTTACCATAACAGGGTTTCCACATTAAAAATCCATGTGTCAAATGTGTATTTCTTTGATTGCATTGATAGTTTTCTTTACACATTACTAAAACTAGATTGGTCGGTAAACACTAAGTTTAATTGCTGCTACTCGGTAAAGGCTAGACAAAGATAAACAATATATTCACTGAGCAGTATATATTTGATAAAATTACATAAGGCATACATCTTGTAGGACTGAAAGATAACTAGAGGATATTATATCTGTGATATAAGTTTTGGTTGGAATTGTTGGGATTATTTTTAAGGTCAGTGATTCACCCCCTCTCTCAGTTATTCTATTAGGATTTATGGTCATTTAATGATGTTTATTTATATGTTATGATATCATTTCGATTATGGAAATACTAACAATACTAACATTATATTATAGGCACATAGATCATTTGTATGTTTTACATTTATGCTTGGTGTGTTTGATATGGTATGGGACAAAGTAATAGTCACTTGCTTCGGCAAGATTCACATGATAAGCTGGTCTCAACCACTATTTTTAATCATATATGTATGTATGTTCATCTTTGTGATGACATGTTTGTAGGTACCGAGCAATGTGTTCCTTGAATTGACAATAGTGAGAATGCCCTATTGCAATATCTCAATGGTAAAAGAGGGGAGATAATATCTAGGCCTAAATCCCTACCCTAAACCCTTACTTTGTCCTAGAAATGGACAAGAATATGACTAACTATCCTATTTGAATCCGTCAAGGTGACATGGATTCATGAGCTTATCTGTGTGTGCTTGTTGTTCATGTTTTTGTTGTCTTTCTCTTTAGATGGTTTTCAATTGGATTTATGATGCTTTTGCCTTGTGTGTTTAATGATTAATTTATGGTAATTATTAATGTTAATAATTACACCTTTAATAAGGTTAAAATATTAATATATTAAATATATGGTTATTTAATAATTAAATGCCTATATTTAATTAATTGATTTAATTATTGAGTCTTTATTTAATAATTAAAACTTAATAACTATTAAATCCAATAAATGAAATTAATTATGTAGATTGAATTATTAAATATTGCTTTAAGTTGCATGATAAATTTATTTAATTTAATTAAAATATTCTCATGCTTTTTGATTTATGACCTTATTTTTTAGATTTTAAAGTTAAGTTGTGCATTGATTTAAGTGAAATTGAAATTAAAGTATTTATTTTAATTAAAATTAATATTCCTAATTAGGGTTTCACTTTTGTAAACCTAATTCTTAATTTTCTATATATCTGAATTGAAAGCCATTTGGAGGAGTCCAATCAGGTGGAAGGAGAATTTAGGTGGTTAAAGATTTTGTTGAAAGATTAGGAGTATTTTGGAATCATTCTTTCTTTGGGATTTGTATCAAATCTTCTCATCAATTATTAAGGTAGGATTTTCTAACTTGATTATTCTAGTTGTTCAAATCCCTATCTTCTATGCATCTGAGCTACTGAGATCCTGTGTTTGAAACTTCCTTGTTTGATATTGTGTGTTTAAAATTATTTAAATTGAGTAATTGGTTAGTTTCTCTTGGGTTCCCTGGCGGGGCATTACAATTGGTATCAGAGCCCAAGTTTCTACACTGGGAACTCTAGGAATATGTATGCTCATTAGGTGTCTTTTAGTTTTAAACTTGAAACAAACATAGACATAAAACTCTTTTGTATTTCAGACAATTGCTTTGTGTTGGGAGATTCATATCCCTATCTTTGTTGTAGGCTTCCAGGAGTAAGCCTAGTTTTAGGGGGGAGGATGTAATACCCATCCCTTAGTTTGATTTTCAATTTTAGTTGTCGAACTCTTTTAGGCCTTTTCAGGTGTGTGTTGGTTATTTCATTTGGTTTTGAGGATGTTCATGTATTACTTTTCATCATATTATTGATCCTTTGGATAGTTATGTTATATTTTGTGTTTCCAGATGGATTTATGGTCATTTCATGATGGTAATTTATATGTTATGATATCATTTCAATTATGGAAATACTCACAATACCGACATTATATTATATGCACATGGATCATTTGTATGTTTTACATTTATGCTTGGTGTGATTGATATGGTATGGGGCAGAGTCATAGTCACTTGCTTCGACGAGATCCACACAATAAGCTGGTCTCACCCATTGTTTAATTTATTATATGTATGTACGTTTGTCTTTGTGATGACATGTTTGCAGGTACCAGGCAATGTCTTTCCTGAATTGATAGGAGTGAACGTGCCCTATCGCAATATCTCAATGGTAAAAGAGGGGAGATAATATTCAAGCCTAAATCCCTACCCTAAACCCTTATTTTGTCCTAGAAATGGACAAGAATCGGACTGAATATCCTATTAGAATCTGTCAAGGTGACGTGGATTCGTGAGCCTATCTGTGTGTTCTTGTTGTTTATGTTTTAGTTGTCTTTATATTTAGATGGTTTTCAATTAGATTTATGATGCTTTTGCCTTGTGTGTTTAATGATTAATTTATGGTAATTATTAATGTAAATAATTACACCTTTAATAAGGTTAAAATATTAATATATTAAATATATAGCTATTTAATAATTAAATAATACTTAAATACCTATATTTAATTAATTGATTTAATTATTAAGTCTTGATTTAATAATTATTAAATCCAATAAATGGAATTAATTATGCAAATTGAATTATTAAATATTGCTTTAAGTTGCATGATTAATTTATTTAATTTAATTAAAATATTCTCATGCCTTTTGATTCATGACCATTTTTTTAGATTTTAAAGTTAAGTCGTGCATTGTTTTAAGTTAAATTGAAATTAAAGTATTTATTTTAATTACAATTAACATTCCTATTAGGACTAGATAATACTGAGAGGGGGGGGGGGGGGAATNGAAATTAAAGTATTTATTTTAATTACAATTAACATTCCTATTAGGACTAGATAATACTGAGAGGGGGGGGGGGGTGAATCAGTATTATAACACTTAATTAAATTCTTCAACCATTTAAACATTAACCATAAACTTGTAGTAAAGAAAAGAACATAAGCAAATGACATAGTACTCATAACACCATATTTTTTTTTTGAGGAAACCCTAGCCAAGAGAAAACCCAAGTGGGGATGGTACCCACAATCATGTACAAAAGTATAATGTCCCTATTAGGAGACCTAGCCCTGTTAGGAGCTGAATATTACATATCACATTTCCTTGTTAAAGGAATTGCAACCCTGTTAAAGGTTCACAACACCCTGTTAGGGGCCAACTGAGCTTACAACTCTTACAAAGTAATTCTGTTGACAAAGTGTTCTTAGTCATGAAAAAAACAAGCAACAATAGTGCTTAGATAGTTTGTTTATAGCTCTTCAATGATCTCTATCATTCTCTACTCTGCTATTCACTAAACATACTCATCCAACTAACCAACTCACCATATTTAACAATAATATCTTACATATATATCTCACAACTTTACAAAGTTGGCTCCTAATATGAATATTACAAATATTACAAAGTCGACATGCAATACAAAATACATTTAATATAGTAAATATAAAATGCATATTCGGTGCTTTTCCATAGTCAATGTGTAGGTTATCAACAAAAAAAATCCAACTTTGATTGCCTGGAGTCCATGTCATACTCTCTTAATCTTTGCTACTGTCCAACTGCTCTGTATCATTGTTCTATTGCTGTCTGTCTGTCTTCAATTCTTTCTAACTTGTTGTAGATATTACCAAAACCAAATTAATCTTAGGCAGAGGTCATACATACCCCACACTATCTTCCTCTAAGCTCGCTTTCCCTAATTCATCGATCTCGATCTTCAATATACAAAATACTCTGTATCTTTGCTTCTATACCTAGTCTATTTATGAATCAACAAGACTTATCTTTATAGGAATCGATCTGAAACCTAGATGTGTTGGCATAAATGAAGAAGTAAATCACATTTACACAAAATTGATCACTTGCCAACAATCTCTCCCTTTGGCATTGATGGCAACACTTAGAAAAAATGAATAAGTGTTCCAACAAAAAACTGTCTCCTCTATGTTCTCTCCTTCCTCTTCTTTTCTCTTTTCCCATTTTCTCCTCTTTTCCTATATTTTTTTTTTTATTCTCTCTCTTATATATATATATATATATATAAAATTTATTTTCTCTTCTCTCCCTTTGACAACAATGACAAAGGTGCATACAAAAAAATAGGATTTAGTGCTTTCTCACCAATTTTAGAATGTCTTGAAAGGAATCTTCCAAGATCTTCACTTCTGTGCTCCATGATTTGAACAATATTTGACTGATATGAATGATTCCATTCAATGAAAATGATGCGGTCTCAACTTATTTCAATTTTGTGGGCATAGATTTAGTCAATGAACCTGTCACTTTCTCCAAGTCTGATAGATGAACCTCAAGTATGGATATCTTAGGAGTGATTAAACTCTTTAGAAAATTAAATCTTGTCAATACTCTCCCTTTCTCATTATCCAAAACGCTGAGTTTTTCCAAAATTCATGTGACTTCCTTGTCTAACTCTTTTATAGATTCTGAAGATGGCTCACAATTGTCCATCATACTATTCAGAGTTTCCCTCTCCTTGGAAATAATGTCTTCCACATTCTAAACACGCATGATAGGATTCATGCAATAACTAAACAATTTTTCTCCCATGTCCAATACAACTCTTTGCATTTATCAAACATGTTTTCACAATGCCTAAGTCCCATTTGATTGACTTGCAAAATTCTGAAAGCTTCTTCTCTGAATATTTTTTCTCTACCTTCTCCTCTGCATTCTTTATCAAATTCTCATAATGCCCATGAAATTTATCAAGTGTTATTATCATATTTTTAATGCCATCTTTGTGCTAGAAAACAATAGGTACTGGAAGCAATTTGTTCACAGTATCAATTACTCTTGTAATTAGTTTATCCTTTTTGTCTCCTTTCTTCTCTGATCTTTCCTTAGCTTTGTTTAATGCAGTAAATGCCAATTTGACCAATTCAACTTCATCCATGCTATCAACATTTACATCACTGCTTGCCAACAATGAGATAGATGAAGTGTTTACCTCTTTCTGTTATGTCTTCTGTTCTTCTTCCTTTTTCTAATCTACTTCCTCTTTCTATTCTGCTTCATCTACTATAGAGGCTTCCACATTTCTTGCAAATGGATCATTTTCATCTTGTGATGTGTCAAGATTCACTGACACACCAGAAACATAGAAATCTAGTGGTGGATCTACTTCACTTGTCTCATCATTAGTCTCATTTGCTTTTGAGCTTTCTCCCATTCCTAATTGTGTAGGCGAAGTGGTCTTAGGAGGTGGGGGCTTGTCAAAAGTACTATTCATCAATATCTTCTCTAGTTCCTTTTAAGTTTCCTTAGTGACTTCATCATACTTCCTCGCCATAATTTTCAACAATCTTACCTTGGTTCTTAGTAAAGGTTTCAATTCCTTGAATATTCTTTCCCTTTCTTGTAATGATATTACAGGCAACATGTTATCAATTTCCTGATTCTTGATTGTATCATCCTCAATCTGTGCTAAGTGTTTTCTTGTTTCCAATCTTCCATACAAGCCCTTAGGTATACTTCCTTCAATTTCTAATAGAGTCTTTTTGAAAGTAAGTAGACGATCAATCACAATTTCTTCAATTTTAAGATTTTCTGAATCTCCATACCTATCATAGTATCTGTCAATTGTTACCAATTTACCTTTTTTTATTTCTCTCTTCTCTATCTTTTCATGTTAGGCTTCCATATGTGTTCTCAGTTTTCTTCTCTTCTCTCACTGTGCTCTACTCTTTAGGCGATGTCTGCATGCTTGATCTAGTTACTCTAGGAGTGATGTTCTCTGTTTGTGATGTTTTATATGATGGAGGAGGTGGAGTTTCTACCATTACTACCTTAGGCGTGGGAGGGGATATAGTACTTCCACTTTCCAGTTCAAGAGATCTATCTATCACCTTCTTGTTCACTTCTTTTAGTTCTTCTTCTATCAACCTAGCTTTTACACCACATTCATGGACAAGGTTTTCAATTTTTCTTTTCCTCAGACCTCTAGTTTATTCCTCTCTCACCTTTGCTGACTTCTCCTCATATGTTCCCAATATTTCTTCTGATGGATCAACTTCTGATGCAAGAACATGTTCTACTTGCATGGTAAGTACCTCTGAACTTACTTCATAACCAATGGGATACCAGCATTTCTTTCTAGGTGTGACTACTTGAAAACATACAAAATCAATTTTAACCATGAAACAGATTGTATCCTTGTACTTTTCAACAATATCCTCATCTATCCTATATCTCATTTTCATTTTTCTCTAAAGGATCTTGATCATAGCAAACAATTCCCCATCAACCTATGTACTATTCTATCTTTTGTAGCTCTGTGAGATTAGAATACCAGTAGGTATCCCAGATTTCCAACCACTAAGATGTAAGCTAGTAAATTTGTGCTCAATGTGTATAAACATATGCATCAACAATGAACCAAATCTGAAGGTCTTAGTTCTATGTTTCTTCACTAACTTCACATTTTCAAGAAATTGTTGTTCCAGAAATTTGCATAGGTTATATTTCACACTCTCCTTCACCATTCTCCATGCCATCATGATTAGTCTTGCAGATAATGAGTTAGGTCCACTTCTGTAGTAGAATTTGTATCCAAGTATCATAGAAATAAGTCTCACATCTTGCTGAAAGATGTCATTCATAGTCATTGCCTGCCTATCCCATTTAGAATGAGTTAGGGTTTCAAATTCTTTCTTTACATGTTTTTTTGCAATAGGAATGACTCTGGTGTTGTCCAGTCCACTAATTTTATGAATTAGGTCACTACAAATCTTTATAGGTTGATCACCTATCCAAATGAACTGATCATGAACCCTGCTCAAGAGTATCTTAAACCATTCATCTTCATCAAATTCACATAAGTCCAAAATTTTCATTATGCTTAGCCGATCAATGTGTTTGTATTCTTCTTTCATGATTCCATTATCAGTCATATATTGCATCTCAGTTGATATCTCAACAATTCCCAGTATATCATACTTACGATATATGTAAGCCCTGATATCTTCTATGTGTAACATGCCATATGAAGTTTGAGAAAATGCTCCTTCTGGATCCTCTTCACAGGAATTAAAAGGATGTTTCATAAATTTTTACCCAGGTCAATCTAAAACATAAAAAATAATAGGTGCATCCATAGCTAGATTATGTAAATACCTTTCTTCCACTGAATTTTGTGTTTATGCTTCAATTGATCATGCATGGAAAATGTAGAATAGATTGAATCTCTTTTCTCTCTGATCTCCTTACCTTGGTCTTCATCAAATGATAAAGAGATAGGTCATCAAATGGTGCTTTTTACAAGTTTAAGTCATAAGTTTCACTCTTACTCAATACTGTCCAGTCGGCTGTTAGATCTTGCGAAAAAAATATATGCATCGGCTAATGTTGCACTCTCAGATGTATGTTCCATGATGTTGGCCAAGTTCATACCTAAGATCACTTGAGCTCAATTCACAAATTTTAGGGTAGGATATATTCTGATGTTTGTATCCAATGCTTCCCCTAAGGCCATGATTGGCCAATTAGGTCGATTCTATTTTACTACCATCAGGTGAAGATCTGGTAGCATCTACTAACTCTCCCTGAACTAATGTCTCACTTGTTTATTTGATCTTCCATATCTTTCCACTGTTACTATCTTTTTCTTTCTTAAAACAACTTTCAAATTCACTCCAAATCTGCAACACTCTTACCAATATCATTTTCATTCTTCTATGAATTCATAGGAGGTGGTACTCTTCTATTGTCTAATCCATTATACTTGCAAAACTTTGCTATATGTCTTATATTATTGCATTTTTAACATATAGGAGATATTCTTTCCTGATTAACTTGCAGCTTACAATACTTCACAATGTGTCCAATGTTGTTACATTTGTAGCATGTAGGTTTTACTATAGATTTTCTTCCATTGTCTTGTCTATATCCAGATTGATTAGGTTTTCTGCATTCTGCTTTCTTGTGCGCATATCGATTACAATTAAAACAATAACCAAAAAAATTTCTAAAAGGGGAATTACCTTTGCAGTCTCTCTTCATGTGTCCAAATTTTTTGCAACCAAAGTATCTACCTCTAAAGGGTCTAATCTGGTCTCTAGGTTCTTTAGTAGAAGGTTTCTCAGCATCAATCTTCTCATTATATTTCTCTTCTTGATTCTTTGAACATTCAGCTTCATTGAAGCCAATACCAGTCATATCACCTTTAGGTTTCTGTTTGTCTCTCTGTTCATCAATTAAATCACTGCTAGTGTGGGGTTTCTCAATGTGTTTCTTTGATTCAACAAGTTCACCTTTTATAATCTGATTGTATTTCTCCATTTCTAGATACTTGTTCTTGTAGTTGTCAGCCTCATTTTTCATTTGATCTAATGTACTATTTGAAGCTTCTTCAAATTTCTTCTTAGCATCCTTCTATATCTATATTTCTTTAGCCATAGTCTCATTTTCAAGTTTTAGAATCTCATTCTCTTCTTTTAGTTGCCTCGCTTGATCTGAATTGTCTTCATCTGAATCCTCTTTTATCTAAACCATAAGATCATGTCTTTGAATTTTGGAAAGCTCAAGTTGTTCCTTAAGTTTCTTTATAAATTTCTCAACTCTTTGCATGTTGAATCTCAACTCTCCATTTTCTTCTTTTGATTTGTCCAGGTCTTCAAGTGCAGCATCATTTTTTCTTGCAAACTGTCCAAATCCATTATGATCTCCCTCAAGCTGTTAGACTTTCTCTCCAAGGGCCAAAAGCTCTAATACCAATTGTTAGGATTGGATAATACTAAGGGGGGGGGGGGGGGGAATCAGTANGGGTGAATCAGTATTATAGCACTTAAATAAATTCTTCAACCATTCAAACATTAACCATAAACTTACAGTAAATAAAAGAACATAAGAAAATGACACAGTACTCATAACACCATATTTTGTTTTCGAGGAAACCCTAGCCAAGGGAAAACACTGATGGGGATGGTACCCAAAAGCATGTAATAAAGTATAATGTCCCTGTTAGGAGACCTAGCCCTGTTAGGAGCTGAATATTACATATCACATTTCCTTGTTAAAGGAATTACAACCCTGTTAAAGTTTCACAACACCCTGTTAGGGGCCAACTGAGCTTACAACTCTTACAAAGTAATTATGTTTACAAAGTGTTCTCAGTCATGAACAAAACAAGTAACACTAGTGCTTAGATAGTTCCTTTATAGCTCTTCAATGATCTCCATCATTCTCTGATCTTCTATTCACTCAACATACTCATCCAACTCATCATCTTTAACAAAGAGATCTTACATATATATCTCACAACTTTACAAAGTCGGCTCCCAATATGAATATTGCAAATATTACAAAGTTGACCTTCAATACAAAATACATTTAATATAGTAAATATCAAATGCATATTCGACACTCTTGCATAGTCAATGTGTAGGTTATCAATAACCAAAATCCAACTTTTATTTCCTGGAGTCCATTGCATACTCTCTCAATCTTTGCTACTGTCCAACTGCTCTGTATCGTTGTTCTACTATAGCCTGTATGTCTTCAATTATTTCTAACTTTCCTTAGACAATACCAAAACCAAATCAATCTTAGGTGGAGGTCATACATAACCCATACTATCTTCCTCTAATCTCACTTTCCCTAATTCATTGATCTTGATCTTCGATATCCAAAATACTTTTGTATCTCTGCTTCTATACTTAGTCGATTTTTGAATCAGAAAAACTTATCTTTATAGGAATCGATTTGAAACCCAAATGTGTTGCCATAAATGAAAACCAAGAAGTGAATCACATTTACACAAAATTGATCACTTGCCAACAATTCCTAATTAGGGTTGCACTTTTGTAAACCTAATTATTGGTTTTCTATATATCTAAATTGAAAGCATTTGGAGGAGTTCAATTAGGTGGAAGGATACTTCAGGTGGTTAAAGAATTTGTTGAATGATTAGGATTATTTTAAAATCGTGCTTTCTTTGGGATTTGTATCAGATCTTCTCATCAGTTATTAAGGTAGGATTTTATAACTTGATTATTCCAATTATTCTGATCCCTATCTTCTATGCATCTGAGCTACTGGGATCCTATGTTTGAAACTTCCTTATTTGATATTATGTGTTTAAAATTGTTTAAATTGAGTAATAGGTTAGTTTCTCCTGGGTTCCCTTGCGGGGTATTACATTATGTTTTGAGATAGGAGATGACTGTATGTAAGAAGGGGTAGTGTCATAAAATTCTTGATAATAATTATGCTGCTAGAGTTTCCTTTCACTAATTATCATTGATTTATGATTATATATATATGTGTTCTTTGGCTATGTGCTAAATTGGAAAGGTACTAGGCATCGAATTCACCTTTCTTCACAGGCCTGAGTGTGCCTACCTATATTATCCTTGATGATGGTTAGAATGGAGATAATCATATGGCCAATCACGTTTCTAAGCCTAAATGTCATTCCCATTTTTGGGTGATTATCACCATATTGTTTATATCTACCATCCGATTATCATTTGGTAACATTTGGCTACACTGAATTGTGTGATGAGACCAATGACTTATGTATT
>MU227639.1:8037607-8052193 GCA_018584345.1 Thuja plicata
TATAATATATATATATATATATATATATATATATACATATATACTTATGTATATATATATATATGTATTAATTATTATTGTTGTTGTCGACAAGTTTTGTTTGAGCATTTTAATGAAGTTGGGATTTTATTATTGATTTGGGCTTTTATATTTTTAAATTATTGTTGAGATTTTAATTTGGGAGAAATATTATATTTTAAGTTTTTGAGTAAGTTATTTTATATTTGGGGGAAAAGTGGTTTAATGTTATATTTTTAATTTGGTTTTTCCCCAATTTCTTCATGAAATTTTGAAACCCCTGTCATGGAAATTCAATTTTTCTTGGGATGGAAGGATTTTGTTGGAGGAATTTTGTGGGCATTGGCTTGATCAATTTGTCTTGACACTTGCTACCAGTTGCTCAGATTTGGAGGCTTTTCATTGTGAGCTTGATTTTCTTTCCAAGTTTTGTGTTTTCTTCATATGAGAGGTAAGAAATCTTTGTATCTTTTCGGTTTCTCCTTTGAATAATTTGTAAATTGAAAATTATTTGTGAGTGGATTTAAAGCACATTTCCATTTTTTATAAGTTGAATTGATGCATTTTTAAATTTATGGGGAGAAATTTTGGAAATGAGGGATTAAATGGGGAAATGGTGCCTGATTTTTTATGGATGCCCATATTTTAAATGTTTATTTTGCATTTTTGGAGTGTTGGGTGGTTGTAGACCATTGAGTTTTATCAATTTTTTGTTTTATTACATTTGAAAATCTAAGTTTTTTGGAGGTTCAACAATGGTGGATGGCCTCCATGACTGGTTCTTAGGCCAAAAGAGCATTTAATAAAAGTTAGAATTTTTGGGTTTAAGTGTGATTTTATTTTGTGGGGCTGTGATATTATATGAGAATTTTTTATTATCAAGTTGATTTGGTTATGTTCTCTTGGCATTATGGCCAATTGAGTTGGATATGGTTATATGTGATAACGGTAATGGATATATGGATTTCCTTGTTTATTCTGGGTGTAAGTTAATAATTTTTTGGGAGATTTTGGATATTTATGGAATTCAATCATGGTTATGTGATATGGTGTCTATATGGGTCATTGCATGGATATGTGTCATGGTTGGATGGACCTTGGATATCGGTATTATTGATGTTTTTAGTGCATTATTCTCAATGCCCTCATGTTGAGTGGCCTTCTTGTTTTGGAGTACGATCACTATGCGATGTGCCCTTGGTGTCACTGGATTGTCTATATGGATGAGTTGTGTACCTGACCTATGATGTATCATGGTGTTCCCAAGATGCCCTCATGTTGGGTGGACTTGTTGTTGCATTGAGAATTGCATGGTCTTGAGTATTTGTATCTCCTTGTAACATCAAGCTTGTGATGTGACCTTGAGCCCTTATGTTTGTGTTTATTGTAAATGGATGTGCACTAGTGTATTGAATGTGTGGTAAGCCACAATGCATGATTGAACAGCGTGTGTGCTTGGTCCATATACTTATCTCTGTGATAAAATTGGGGAGGGATTGAAGGTACCTCATGGTTGGGTGGCATGACCATTCGCCGTTAGGGACTAGTGTACAAGTATTCAAGTGGTCCTAGAATATATCATACCTCCTTCATGGAATTCTAGATCTATTTCATGTATTCATACATTTATATGTTCTTGTTTGTACTTCCAATTTATGTATTTATTTATATCATTTATGTTGATCAAATCGAGCGTAATTGATATTGATTTCATGTATTTGGTACTCGCTAGTGTGGAGTTGTACTCTAATAGGACACACATTGGTGTCAACACTCAAATTTATGTAAAATTGACCTTTCTCAAAAGTCTTTCACATTCATTTTCTCCCCTTGCGCATATGTTTACCAATCCTGCACATATAATCAAATCTCCTACATATTTGTTCTGATGACCTGCACCATTTTCCTATGCATTTGTAACAGTAAGTTGTTCCCTTGGTTCTATGCAAATATGGACCTTAGATTAGTGTTCCTTATGTTCTTGTGATCATTTTCATGTAGTCACAATTTGTTTAATTATGTTGTTTGATATATTTTAACTCACTTTTTAATTTATTTGTAATACGAACCTAGTAACTTACTATGCCAAGGATGAATCTTGTCTCCTCGATTATCGACCATGGATGATGGTTTGGTCCTATTCTATGAGGTTCATAGACATAGTTCAGGATCTCACATGGTGTCTAAAAACATTAATGTTCATTCTTGTAAATGTATGGGGTGGTCATGGAACCCTTGGAAGTGCTTTAAGTCTTCTACTGGTACATGATCATGTGATGATTGTGGTATTCTTCCATTTAATTTCATGCTTAATGTTTCAATTTTGGTCATGATGTTATATCTATGTTCCAAAAAAAATTAGTGCATAGTTAACCCTATGTTCTTAGAGTTCCTTGGCGGGGCATTACATTGCCTCAACAAATTCCTTGTTTTGGTCTTTCAACCTCAATGGATAAACATAATTGGATAAAAGAGAGTAGATAATGATAAAATATGATGAAATGAAAAGCTAGATAAAATATAAATAGATCAACTCTGATATGATAATATCATAAATATTATTTAAATGTTAGCTTCTAAATAACAATAGTGAAAATAAGGTAACTATTCTTACAAGAAAACTCTCTCTGAAGTTTCTAAAAATTCCCAAAATGGATTCCCAAACCAAAAGAGGGTATCCCTTCACAAAATCACCATAGGAAAATAACATGAAATAGCCAGAGAGAGCATCAAATATGATATTATAATATCATAAATATTATTGAAATGTTAGCTCCTAAATAACCCATAGAGAGAAGAAGGTAACTATTCCTACAAGAAAACCTTCTTGGAAGTTTGTGCAAATTACCAAAATGGATTCCCAAACCACAAGAGGGTTTCCCTTCAAAAACTCACCATAGAAAAATAACATCCAATAGCCAGAGAGAGTTGTATGTGATCAAACTTCAAGAGCTTCAAGTTGAAAAGACAAAGTTATGTTTGAATGAGATTAACCTCCTTTTTTTCAAAAGGGAAAATTTGTGTTAAAAATAGAAGATTTGAATTACTTTGCAAAACCTAATTGGAAAGAGAAAGTATTAGAATGTAAAATCTCAAAGAGTTTAATGCTCTAATGATCATTTGAATTGTGGAATTTCTTAGGATACTAGTGCACCATGTAGACACCTACAAGTAGTACTTTAGTCCAAGAAAAATAAAACTCAAAAATCCAAGGATAGGATATTTTTTCTAATAAATTAATATCATAATGTCATATATCATAATTAAAACAAGATAAAGGGGAGGTTTTGCATAGTCTGAAAATGCAGAGATGTGCATTTCCAACACTATAAGTATTATAGGGTCTAGAGGAATTTTCCCTTCATGAGGAGGAGGTAAGGGCCAACATACACATCATTTTCATCATGGAATACACACATAACCATGAAAATACAAACAACATAGAGCTACCAATATTGCAACCTAGGTGTTTTTATACTAAATTTAATGCCTCAAGTCAACACAAGGGGATTAATGGGTCAAACATCGTTAATAATAGGGAAAAAAAGCTTTGCACTGCAAATGCAACATAAACATGTTCCAACGCACACATACATACCATTATTTTGACAAACATGGAAACACCATAAACTATGCACAAGGAAGAACTTTGTAATGCATGACTACACAAGTAGAAAAATTTCACATCCATCATGAACTGATATTGTTGTCATGAACAATAGAAAACACAGAGACTCACCTATACCAATGATAAGGTAGTTGACACCTATCATCCACATATGATAGATGAGAATATTAGGGAAGGATATGCAATTTTATAAAAGAAATGCATAATAATAATATCATCCTTTAGTTAATTAAAAATGAAAGAGAAATCAAAATAATTCTCACTAGCCACTCTATCTAGGTCAAGACGCCTAGCTTTCACAAGTACTTTTTAATATCATTAAATAACAAGTCTAAATGATAAAATATTTTAAGAAGTAATATAATATATAAATACCTCTAAATAAAAGGAAATAACTCATTAGCATCATTTTTCAAGCATTTATTTATAAAATATTTTGGAAAAATAAGAGTCATAACTAACTCAAATATTGAGATTTTTTAAACTTTCATTATGACAAAGAAAGAGGAGCAATAATGATAAAATGTGAGAGTTTTACAAAATTTATAGGAAAGAGAGAGAAAAGGGAGTTTAAATGAGTGCATGACATGTCTTTGTTAAATTGTGGTATATTAGTTCAATTGCTTTAAAATTTTCATAAAAGATATGTTGTCACAAAATATTGCACCCTTTTCTAGATGGTGGTTAGCGACCTAGGTAACATTGTGAAACATGTAAAAAATCTCTCAATGTGGGACTTGATCAATGAGATTGAGTCTCTAAAGAAAGTCGACTTCCTTTACAATCAGGGTGCACCTAGAATCTAATGACTTGAAAGGAAAAGAGAAGAAAATTTTCATAAAAGGGAAAAGGTGATGCACCAAATTAAATGTTTTGATTTCCTCCCACTTGAAATTATACTTGAATTCAACATAATCATACAACTACACTACCCAAATATCTATCAACCTCAATCTAACATGAAGGCTAGAAATTGGATTCAATCCTATAAAGAATGCAACATTCACTCAATAAAGTTAAACAATTAGTTTTACACAACAAGGAAGACTTTAGATGATGAAATACATGCAAATATGTAGGTAAAAGATATGATTTACATAGAATATCCACACTTAGGATAGGTAAAAAAACAATTTGATTGATTTTAAGAAAGGAAAAAATACAACTACAGATGAGAAAGAAATTTGTAATAGAATTTGGGAGAAGACCCTTTACAAAATGTACAAGATTAAATTTTTAAAGAGTTTAGACATAACTCTGGTAAGACATTAAAGTCTAAACCTTGACTCAGGGTTGAGTTACAAGAGAAGGGATAGATTAGAGGAAATCTAATCCCTACAATTTGAGCACCCAGAAGTGATAGGAAGAGGTCAAGAGTTAATGCTTTTGCCACCAAACGTGTTATCTACAACTAGATGTAGCTTAGCAATAACTGTAGATCCAAGAAGTCTTCATGTTGTACTCTATTCATGTGAAAAAAGATCCCAAGAGCCATGAAATCCATAAATTACTATGGAGTGGTTGGAAGAATCAAATTGATATCAAAAGATAGCAATGACACCACCTAAAAGAATTGACCTTTTGAAGATGTAACACCCCAAAATTGGCACCTAATATTCAATCAATTTTGGTGCATTTTCTCATCTTCAAAGTCCTATTGTACTAGGCTAATTCTTCACCTAATTGACTTTAATTGACTGAGTTTCAAATTCAGAAAACCCAAATTTGCATAAATCTAACATTACATTTAATTCCTAAATTCTCAATGATTATTAGCTAAAAACCCCTATGATTAATTGATTTAAATCTAAAGTCCTAAGTGCTTTTAATTAAATCAATTCCACCCCCTTTGGCTAATATACATAAAAGGAATTGAAAGGTTATTTAATTGTTGGATGAATTATCCTCAAAAAGGAATTCCATAATTCCATGTGAAAGGACACTTATGTAGCAATAATTCACCCTTTTATTTAAATAATCTTTTCATATTTGTCTCAAAAAGAGAATGAAGAGACAACTGTTTCTTTTCAAGAAACTCTTCACTCTCTTTCCATGGTTTTCTATAAATTGGACCTCTTTTTCTTCATTGAGAATGATTTTTGGAGAGCATCAATATTATAGTCAATTTGCATTTCAATTCTTTCATGTTTTAAGCTTTATTTGCATAATTAAGCTAGTTTTAATTGGAATTGAAGATGTTTTAGTTTTCATTTATGATTTATCTAACATCTCAATTTGGTGCTTTCAAGCTTCTTAAATTCATTTCAAGTTCAATTCTAGTTTAAAAGAAAATTCCTTTCATAGATTACAAGCATTTCATCTCTAGATTAAAAGCATTTTTCTTTCTTAGATTAATTGCATTTTGCTTCCATAGCTTAGTTGCAATTCATCCTTAGTTTAGTTGCAATTCACTTTCCATAGCTTAATCGTTTCTCAATTCATAGATTAAGAGCATTTTCTCATAGACTAGTTGTAGATTTCATGAGATTAATGGAAAATCTTCTCATCTTGCATTCTTAAAATCCTCCATGTTAGCAATAGTCAAGTTGTTGGCTCTCATTCTGAGGGTAAAACTCAACATCCACACCTAATTAGGAGGCAACAGGTCGCCTCAATCGAATTTGCAGAACAAACAGTTCATGTTTTTCTTTGTGAATTGAGCAATTGTGTAAAGACCATGTTTTTTTTGTGTTGAATTCAAAGTTCCACATTCAGCATATAACATTTTGGCGCCCACCATGGGGCTCGAACCCACGATCACAAGGTTAATTTTTGTGAGTTTTGTGATAAATTTCTGATCATTTTTTCTAAACATCTGACTGATGTTTTTATTGGTACATGCACATCTGACATGATACAGATTCAAAATTTATATTTCTTAAAAGGTATTTGAGTTATGTTTCATTTTCCTCTAGTTTGAATTAATTTCATTGGGATTCGCAAAAGTTATAGTCATTTTAGTGCAGACTAGTCAGAACCTGATTTTTATGAAATCAAACTGATGTTTTTATTGGTATGTGCACATATGACATGATAAAAGTCTAAAATTTATATTTATGGAAAGGTATTTGAGATAGCTTTCATTTTCTATTGGTTTGAATTAATTTTTTTGGGATTTTCAAAAGCTATGATTGATTTAGTGCAGACTAGTCAAAACCAGATTTCTATGACAACAGGTTTTTCGATTATCAAATGATATATTATCTTTGACTAACCTGATTTTCTAACAAGTGGGATTGGAAAGCTGTGTATTTTTTTTATTTTTATGGATTTTTATAATAGTGGGTTGCATGTGCAGGAATAGGTAAGGTTTTCCTAATATTGGTTTGCAGGACGCTATACAAGAAGACTAAAACACAAACTACTGATGATATTTCTTGCAGGTTGCCTTTGATCGATAGAATGCAAAACATCGTGCTTGCTTCTTATTTTTGATTTCTTAAAATAGGAACCCACATGCAAGACTTATTAAAATGAACATTTGTTTTCTATTTTAGGAATGAAAATAATGTCAGGAAACTATGCTCTCACCCTTTTGGGATGATCAGAAATCCAGAAACATTATTGTCATTTTCTTATTCTACTTGAAGTGTCTTTTAGTTTTGTAAACCTAAGGAATTGCATGGACGTATCCTCTCCCCTTTCCTTTGTGGATCTTGGGTGAAAGAGAAATCCATACAAATCCTTTAGCGTGGCTACCTCCCAAGTGCTTTAACAGAGCCGGTGAGAGTGGATTGCCCAACCGGTAATAGGCTAAAGCCAAACCCTTCCAAACTGGTATATAAAAAATGTCATTATGATTAATGTCATAGTGAACAGGTGTTGATTGTGTTATACCAGGAAGAAGATCTCCCTCAGTACCCTTATGGTGCATTAAAACCTACAGAACGTAACTTTTGTAGGCTAGGAGGCCTCCATAATGGAGCTAATCTGCCGCAAGTATAACCACCTGAATGGATGCCCTTACTACAAACTATGTTCTAGTATCCAAAAACCCTCTATCTGTTGGCATGAAAGGTCAGAGACCGACTAAGATGCCCCACACTTTTACAGCTCTTAGTAGAGACAAAAACCATTTTGGAAGCAATTCCTTTGGGGTTCTAAGCTTGGTGTGCTTGAGAAGTGAGTGCACATGTAAGGAGGAGGCTGCACCTCCAAGCTTCTAAGTTGTCTGCTATGAGTAAGCGTAGATGAACTTTGGTTCAAGTGGGGATTCAACAGATACTGTCCTGGCTATCCTAGGATTATGATGTGTCTGTTCTGGTACTATGAACATTCTACTTGATGTGTCTTGCATGGGTGAAGCATCAAAACAAACAAACATCTCAAACATTCAAATCGAACATCAAAACGATCAACGATTCCAAATCTGCACTTCTTGGTGTTAACTGTCAAAATCTTGTCCAAGTTTCTGCACTTGCTATCAAGACTCTGCAATCTATCAACTTGTTGTCCAAACTGCTATTCTTTTATGAAGGTTCTGTCTAAATTTTCACAAATCTACATTCTCATCAACATTGTTAATAGTCTATCTTGTATTGCAATCTGTTGATAGTCTGACTCATTGTTGTCTCAAAATCTAACCTTGTTGTGCTAGTCCAAGTGACCTATTATCTATTTTGATCTTATCAGTCTTTGTCTGCGTTGTCCTTATTCTGGGTTGTGAGACCAGGTTAGTTAACCTTGACTCAAGATTAGAGTCATTGCTATCTCCCTCTCAGTTAGACATTATCTCCTTTGTCCTTTGGTCTTGGACTTAATCAGCACTTTAGATATCACTTCAACACCTGTCAGTCAATCGGTTGTTTCATCATACCTCCTTTTCAATCTTCTAAGCAAGCGCATCAAGACAATTTTACAATGTCTAAAACCAAAGATGAGATTTTTAGGGAAGATTTATGGAAACAAATTCAAATTATGGGATCTCAACTCCAACGATTAAGGGAGGAACATGATTCTCACGTCTCTCTGATTTCTTCCAACATGGGTAAATCTTGGTATACCAATCCCAATTTTTATCCTGAACAATGTGATGATGATCCCAATTTTTATCCTGAACAATGCGATGATGATCCCAATTTTTATCCCAGACAATGTGATGATGATCCCAATTTTTATCCCGAACAATGTAATGATACCTATATTCCTAAGCATCATCTTCATGGTACGTTTGTGCTTACTGGTAATGGGGGGTTGTATTGGATAGATTGTGATGGTGATCCATATGACTCTAATTTTGAAAGAGACTTTGATGATTTTAATGAACAATACCTCTTTGATGCCTCTATTGAGGAAAAGAAATCCTTTCGCACTGATTTAAAACGTCAATACTATAAGAATCTCTCCTCTAAAGATTCTCATGCTGAAAATAAAGATTGCACTCTCAAGAAAGATCATGTTAATGATGAACCGGTGCTTTGTAATGATTCCCTTCCATCCTTTACTTCCTCCGATACTCATACATCTCCTAGAGTTGCCAAATCTTCCACAATTTCCCCATCTGACAGAAGTCCTAATGCTTTTCATGTTGTTCCCTATAGTTATCCTTAAGGGCTATCTCTAAAAGAGATCCAAGATAACTCACATATGACTGCAAGTCCTTCTCAGGTTTCAAAGATCATAGACCCCAAGCTTCCATGTGCTTCAACGCCTATCATGTCTATTCCAAATGACTGCCCATCAACGTGCCAAGAACCCCATACGCAGATCAAAACTCCTACCTCATCCTTAAGAATGTCTCCATGTTAAGAGGAGAATCTACAATGTGAGAAAACAAATATCAGTTATGATCAAGACCAAGATACCATCCATCCTAATCCAACAGTTGACCAAATTCGCATATCTAACGAGTCCCATGATGATTCTATACAATCTCCTCCCACATTTGATGAAGGTCCCATATCTCTAAATTCTGAGGATGATCCTCTCATATCCTTTTTCTTCCAAAAAGATATCCCTCCACATCAAGAGCTACATACTCCTCCATCTCCCAACCAAGATCAAGATATTCTTGCCACCATCTCTAATGAACCTATTGAAAATCAAGAGAAAGCTACCCTTTGTACACCACCTAAAGATCCTTGACAAGATCAAAGCATCTCTTCATCTCCTTGTCATGCTCCTCCTTATACACCTTAAGAAAACATCGTTCCTCCAAATCCCTTACAGAAAAATAAATCCCCTGAAGATTCATCTACTTCTATTAAAATTGCTCCTATCAAAGCTACTCATACACCTATTGAAATAAAGGTGAATTCAAAAGAGAAGAGCCTTGGTCATGCAGCTCACTCTAAAGATGTTGATATCCCATCCACACTTTATATCCCTCCATTCAAATGTAAACACTAGTCTTCTCCATCCTCTAAATCTATCATTGGTCCTTATACCCCAAAGCTTAGACCGTCAAACCTTCCATCTATATTGGGTCCTTATATCCCAAAGCTTAGATCATCAAACCTTCCATCTATAATGGGTCCTTATATCCCCCATCTACCATGCCTATCAATACTAGCTTGTCATCCACTTACCCTATCTCCTATCAAGATCAACAAAGACATGCATCTTTGAAAGCTCCCTATCAACCCCTCCATATGAACCAGTCATACTAGCCCTATTCATCCATAATTCCTAAGTCTTCTGGAAGCAATTTGGATGTCAAAAAAAGAGATCATAAATACAAGAATCCACTTACATATGAAGATCACTATGTCCAATCTAATCGACATGTGACCACAAAGAAAAAATAAATATTCAAGAGACCCCAAAGGTCCACTGAGCAAATAACCAAATCAAAGAAAATATGGGTTCCTAAATCCATTATGAAAGAATTGCATTCTAAATCATCTGATGCAAATAGAAAATCAAATGCTATATGGATTCCCAAGTCTCTTCTCAAGGACTTGGATACAAAAAGAAAAGAAAAAGCTATATGGATTCCCAAGTCTCTTCTCAAGGACATGGATACAAAAGGAAAAGAAAAATTTATGTGGATTCCCAAGTCTCTCTTAAAAGACTTGCACCAAAAGGAAAAATTAGAGTTGGCATCCAAGCTTCCAAAGTCTTCCACTTCATCTCCATCTAAACACCTCCCATCTTCTAACTCCATCTTGGGTCCTCGCGTACCAAGATCCATATCCACTCATCCATCAACTTCTCAAGCTATTCCATCCAATTTTCCTCCATTCTTCCACTACCCTTCAAGGGGTGTGTCAATGTTGATCTTGTCACTTACTATCCTTCCATATTGGGTCCTTACATTCCTTGTTTTTCTCTCATCCAATCCGTTGCATAAACTCTTGGCCTCCATCTTCCTTATCCTCCATTTCATCTTCCTATCAACATCTTTGAGCATACTTTCAGTGGCCTTGGCCCCTCATAGCATATCCTTCAAAAAGTGCCTCGGTGAAAACCTGGTAAACAGGCACCTTGGTAGAAAAAGTAAAGAGAAATCAATTCGTCCTATGGTGAAAACCACTTCTTGTGGCACCTTAGATAAGTACCATGATGAAAACCTGGCAAAAAGGCATCATGTGTAATTCCTCCCACTTGCACTCTTCACTTGGGGGAAAGTTCCTTCCATCTCATCTTATCTTTCATATCTTACATCCACCTGGTCTATGAGCATCCATGTTCCTTCCTGTGATCTTGACAAGGTTGAGCCTATCCTTGAACACACATGTATCTTGACATTTATGATCCCTTCTATCAGCCTATTCACTTTTGCATGATACCCTATCATTATCTTTCTTATCCCAAGCCTATCCTTCCTATCTCTAAGCATTCGTTCCATAATCCAAAACATGCACTTATACCTCCATCACCCCTTATCTCTATTGTGCTATCATAGTTATATCCTATCCAAAATTGACCCCTTGGTCTTGATCAAAATTTGAAAAACTATTTCTCAAAAGTCTCTTGACATGTCCACTCTTTTGGACCGCATGCTTTCATGACATCAGGTCATTATCCTATATGCTCTTTAGCACTGCTCCATGAGCCTACATTTGCTATATTCTTGTTTCCCTAGCTTGGGTAATCTTGAGGAGACTGTCCTTGATGGTTGCATTCACCCTCTTCATCCATCATTGCCTATTCATCTCATACATCAGCTTTTTAATCCATCTGCAATGCCCTACACCTTGCTAGACATTGGGGGCATACCAATGTGATCTTGCTTGAGATCAAGTAATCTTTAAAAATCTAAAAATTGCAAAAACTCTTTAAAAATTCTAAAAAATTATAAAAATTATAAAATTCTAAAAATGGTAAAACCTTTAAAAAAATCTAAAAATTGTAAAATCTCTAAAAAATCTAAAAAATTGCAAAATCTCTAAAAATTCTAAAAATTGCAAAACTCTTTAAAAATTATAAAAAATTATAAAAATTCTAAAATCTAAAAATTGTAAAATCTCTAAAAAGACTAAAAATCTTTTGCTTTTTTGCTTTAGTGTGCTCATGCTTTTGCTTTCAGTCATCTTCGAGATTTTTCTCAACCTCACATGGCTTGAAACTGGTCATACTTGGGGGCATGTTCCTGGTCTAGGGGGCATTGTCTTATCTTTTGGAGTCCTTCTCCTTTTGCATCGGTCACCAGTGGATCTCATTGCGTCTGCCTGCCGATGCTTCGATGGCACTTTGTCTCTTCTTGAGACTCTCTTTTTGCATCAGTCACCAGTGGTCCTCACTGCATCTACCTGATGATGCCTAGATCTCATTATCGATCTTGAGAATCTCTTGTGACAATCACTAGTGGTTCTCACTGAGTCTGCCTACTGCCGCTACATTGGTGAGATTTCTCACATTATTTCGCTATCCGTTTTGGTCAGCTTCGATCCATTCGTTACTTGGGGGCATGGCTCCCCATTTCAATCACTCTTCAGTTTACACTTGAGTCAGTAATCTTGTCAGTCCTGAAGGACAACTCTCTACTGGCACAAACTGGTGTTTTTCAACACCTTAATCAAACAGTGTTTTTCAACACTCTCTTTGGATACATCTATGTTTTTCAACACACTTCGGATATCACGCGATGTAAACATCTCTCGATAGCAATCAAACACAATGCACTCACAAGCACAATGGTGTTTTTCAACACCCTAAACATAGACACATTCATAAACCTTGAAACAGGCTGAGATATGATTGACTCTTTCGTAGTATGTTGTCTGTTCTTATGAATTTTATTGATATTTTCTTTGTCTATTGCTTGTTGGTGTGGTTTCGATGATCTGGAAATGTCAAATAAACAAGGTGTATGTGATAAGAGCTTCTACATTAAGGTGGAAAAGCCTCACATCCCTTGATCTTGTTTATTTGTACGCCAAGGGGAGGTCGGAACTATCTCCTTGACTATTATTGCTATGTTTGTTTACTTGTGAACTTTTACTACATCAAATTGGAAACAATGTTCAGGTTACCTTGGATTTTGTGCCTTGGTGCTTATGTTCATTTCCTATATTTTATCTGATGAAAGTCATATTCATATTCTTATGGTTGCAGCGGCACCAATAAGGATTGTATTGACTCCGATGATCCAAAAGCACCCGATGATGATAAATATGATGAGTCCAACAACCAAAGTCCTAGGATTGCATTTATCTTAGGCTTGCATTTGCATTGTAGGCTTGCATTCACATTTTAGGATTGAATCGTGGTACTTTGGTGCTCTCTTCATTATCTTCTCATTCTTCAAAGGTCCTCATCTTTTATCATGGCTTCATTCTCATCTGCACAAGTGTTCGATCCTCTCTCTCTATCTTCATCTATATGCTCAATCCATTTTCATGATTGAAATCAAAATATGACACTTCTATATATGCTTGTGCAGTCATCTTTCTGGCATCACTCTCTTGTTAGGGTTATCTCTTGTAATCCTTTTCTCAGATTCTGCAATCTTTTCATCAAAGTCAACTCTAGTCACTTCTGGTCGACTGTGGTCAAACCTAATCAACAAGACCTCTTGATCACTCTAAATCGATTATGCTCTCTCTTGATCTATTTTTTTCTGTGATTTCTTGCTCTCATCATTATGATATATCTTCTTTCAATTTCTCTCCTGAGGGGGCAAGATGATTGCATCATTGATCTTTTTCCATTATTCTCGAATCAGTCTGATCTAAATCAAAAGTCCCCATTGCTAGGGGCATCTCATCACTTGGGGCATATTCAGTTTTTCGTACCTTATGGTCAAAATTGGATATTCCATGATCTTGAATATTTTCATCTTGTCATCTATCTTGCTAGGTATCTGAGCAATCTAACTTGGATCCTCAAGGATCACGCTTCATTCTAGAGATAGTCCTAAATTGATCATCTTTTGAGACAGGTATTGGGGCAATCTAACCCTGACTCCTGAAGGTTGAGGCTTATTCTGGGGACAGTCTTGTGAAAGATATCAATCTGACCAGTGTTTGAGCAATCTAACCTAGACATTGGGGTACTAAGCTTCGTTCCAGAGATGATTCTTGAAATCTCATTGGGTATTGGGGCAATCTAACCCTAATTCCTAAAATTTACACTTCATTCTGAAGATGACTCAAAAACTCTTTAGACCGTTATCTAGGCAATCTAACCTGGATCTCGGAGGGCTTACCTTCATATTGGGGCAATCTAACCCTAATTCTGGAGATAGTCCTAAATCTTCATTAGCTCTCAGTGGACATTGGGGAAATCTAACCCTGATTTTGATCTTCACTTCAAACTATTCTTTGAATCAATGCATTGCTCGCACATCAATTCAAAGAGGGGCAAAATTTAACACCCCAAAATTGGCACCTAATATTCAATCAATTTTGGTGCATTTTCTCATCTTCAGAGTCCTATTGTACTAGGCAAATTCTTCTCCTAATTGACTTTAATTGACTGAGTTTCAAATGTAGAAAACCCAAATTTGCATAAATCTGACATTACATTTAATTCCTAAATTCTCAATGATTATTAGC
>MU227639.1:8052533-8081828 GCA_018584345.1 Thuja plicata
TATTATAGTCAATTTGCATTTCAATTCTTTCATGTTTTAAGCTTTATTTGCATAATTAAGCTAGTTTTAATTGGAATTGAAGATGTTTTAGTTTTCATTTATGATTTATCTAACATCTCAATTTGGTTCTTTCAAGCTTCTTAAATTCATTTCAAGTTCAATTCTAGTTTAAAAGAAAATTCCTTTCATAGATTACAAGCATTTCATCTCTAGATTTAAAGCATTTTTCTTTCTTAGATTAATTGCATTTTTCTTCCATAGCTTAGTTGCAATTCATCCTTAGTTTAGTTGCAATTCACTTTCCATAGCTTAATCATTTCTCAATTCATAGATTAAGAGCATTTTCTCATAGACTAGTTGCAGATTTCATGAGATTAATGGCAAATCTTCTCATCTTGCATTCTTAAAATCCTCCATGTTAGCAATGGTCAGGTTGTTGGCTCTCATTCTGAGGGTAAAACTCAACATCCACAACTAATTAGGAGGCAACAAGTCACCTCAATTGATTTTTCAGAACAAACAATTCATGTTTGTCTTTGTGAATTGAGTGATTGTGTAAAGACCATGTTGTGTTTGTGTTGAATTCAGAGGTCCACATTCAGCATATAACAAAAGACATATCAATGAGTATAGTTTGAACGTTAATGATCAATTGTTTCAATTGAAAAATTGCACCCTGATGAAATCTCTTGTGTTCTTCAAAACTTTTTACCATTCTAATCATCAAGGAAAGCTTCCCCCATGAATAACAACTCCTCTACCAAGTGCATCAATCAATTTGTCAAAAAACCATCGAACATTGGAAAAATGCCTCAAGAAGTTTCGCCGATGAAGACCCCACACTAGATTGGCATTCAATGATTTCTAAAAGGCCATGGATGAGCTCCTCCAAAAATATTCTTCAGTGGAGCATAAACCATTAGGCCACACAATTTGGTCCCTTCTGATAGTATAAGTTTAACCAATGACAAAAATCATTGGTGAAACTCACCCCTTTTCTCTTCTGATGCCAATCCATCATCCTCCTCCACAGCCAATCCTATTGGTGAAAGACTCACTGATGCAACCCATCAACATAACATATACTATCAGGCCTCACTTTTTTTCCCTTATGATCTCTGATGAAGAGACTCATCAGATTGACTTACCTTGATGATATATATTGACATGACACCACCCATTAGAATGCACAAATTTATCACCTCTAATGCCCCAATAAATAACTCATCGGCAAGACTAAAGTTGATGGCTAAAAGGATGATCATTTTTGCAAAACCCAAAGATTTATTTATGAAACACTTCGATTGTCATTGCTACCCAGCTGTATATCAACCCATAAGAAAACAACTTTTCATCTCTTTCAAGAGTTATAGCTACTTCGATGACATCCATCGGTAAGACCTCTGACCTTTTGTGTTGATATATGATCCTTAAAGCTGATGAACATACAATTTGGATTTTTTTTGAGACCATAGGCCTGTCCTACCAAAATCCAGTCTTTGGTTCCTATTGAATCATTTTATGTCTATATTGGTGGAAAGTGAGGGTGTTACACTGAAATGCCTGATCTAAAGCATTAAAATTGATTTAGCTCTACAATCTTCTCAACCAGAACCCTATGATAAACAATACTCTAAGGATCTGATGGTTGGATGAAAAGGTCAACATTTCTGGTGACTCAAAGACGTGCTTTCCTGCTAAGTGTTAATATCAGTAGCCTGAAGAAAGCCATTGGGCATGGAGTCAAACTTGATACAACCTGCAAGATCCTCACTCTGACTATCAAAAATAAAAAAAATTCCATTCTAAGAATAGTTGTGCTCATGCACTGATAGGAAAACATGAAATCTAAACTAATATGTACATGACCTTAAAATTATGTTAAAATAAAATTTTAAGGTGAACCCCATTAACTGGATTGGGAAGAATTTCACCACCATGCCTAGATAACTAAAAAGTGTTGGCCTCTTTGTGACTGGTAATGATATAAGGGACACTCCACATGGCATCAAATTTGGAATCCCTTCCTAGCTTGACTCTATCTGCATCCCATTTAAGGATAAGGTCAACCTCCTCAAAATATATGACAATAGTATTTTTGTTAAAACTCTTTTTTGCCTATTGCTGATGAGCATCAAGTGTCCTCATGGAATGATTTATGACCTCTTCAATCTCCATTATCTCTTCTAATCTGACTGTCATGGCATCATCTTAAACTAGCTCCAACCGATGAACTAATTCAAGAGAAGGAAACTCAAGTGAAAGAGGAACTCTTGCCTCTCTAACATAAACCAACATGAAAGGTGAGTTTCCAATAGATCTCTTAGGTGTAATTCTATCAACCCATAGGGCATTCCTTAGTTTAGTATTCCAAGCTCTCTGAATGTCTTCAATTGTTCTCTTGATGATCCTGATGAGATTTTTATTGAAAAAATTAGCTAGGCCATTACCTTGAGGATAATAATTTTAAGAAGTTTTCCAATATATTTCATGTTCTACTACCCAAGAGATGATGTTGGATCCTAAAAAAGAATTAGCAATATCTAATATGATAGTTGAAGGGGAACCAAACCTAGTTGCAATCCCATCAAGGAATTCAACCACTGAAAACTCTATAGAATCCTTCAAGGCTACTGTCTCTATCCATATTGTGAAATAATCTATGGTAGCCAAGATCTACTTATGAACACAACTAGATGGTGGGTTTATTGGACCAATAAAATCCAAGCCCCATTGAGTGAAAGGATGATCAACTTGTATAGGATGAAGAGGAAGGGAACCGATCTTTTCTTGCATGAAAATAATGCATGTTTTTTGCACTTTATTACCCATTGATGAGAATCCTTGAACAAGGTTGACCAATAATAACCATCCCTCATTATTTTCATGGATGTAACCCTTGCTAAAAAATGACCACCTGAAGGGCCATCATGAAACTCTTTAAGCAACCTATTAATTTGGTTTGAATTAATGCACCTTAGTAGAACACCATTAGAATAATTTCTAAATATTATACCATCTACTAATTAATAAGGAATGGACTATAATCTACATTGTCTCCTTTTAGCCTTGTCCAAAGACAATCATATCACACAACCAATCACTCTGATCTTCATTTTCCTCTGGAAATAACTGGGCAACCTCCTTGGACATCTCAAAGGATGAGACTAGTTATTCACATAGGCCCTTTTCCCTTACAAGTTTAGTGATCTTGATTTAAATATCATATTCCATGACCTTGGTGGTCCATCCAACTCTTTTCTTACTGATATCTCTGTTTAAAAGAAAATCTTTCACACTTGCATGTGGGACCAAGAGTTGGATCTTGTTATTAGACAATAAATGTCTAAATTTTTTGAGAGCTCTTATGAAAAAAAGAACTTTTCTTTATACATAGATTTACATGCTTGGATAAACAATTGTCATAGAAACCCATAGCATTAGACTTCTTATTTCAGGATTGGACACCCTAAATGGTTGCTAATTAGATCATTCCGTCTCATTTAACTATCGACCAAGGATGTAAACTTGGAATGGTATCTACAAAGTATATGCTTCAAACTCTCTTGATTCTCATGGATAATCCTATGAAATTGAAATGCATTAAGCTTTAGGAAATCTATGCTAACTCAAGTAAATGTGCTTACTCTAGGAAAATAGTAATCACGGATAGGAATTGCTCTACCCGCCTATGTTGTAGGAACAGTCTACTAGTTCTATTACTAGTGGCTGTAGGAACAACAAACTAATACTTATTTCTTAATAAACATGGAAATGATTCCTACACTAACAAAGTAATTCAATCACCAAGTGGGCCCCCTTGGATGAGTGAACAGAAACACAATCAAGATAACAGAATTGAACTCAACTTGTGCATTATTCATTCATGGAAAATATACTTAGATAAATAAAATAGTATTATAGCTATATCAGCTTCTATTCAGAAATATCAACTAACTCAACTAACTCCAAAGAGTTACAATAGTCATATTATTTAAAGGAAAACAACAACTACACCCTAAATATAAGATCACTCCATTAATGAGGATCATTACAGATACATAATGTATCATAACATAAATATCAGTCATCGAGAATAAGTCTTCCCAGAAAATAATACGTTGTGTCTCTAGATCCATGCACTACATTTAACATAAAATTGTATTGACTTGTTCCTCATGCAAAGATCTTGCAGAAATGCTTTAACTCACTCAATTTATCACTCAAATTCTTTGATATGATGGCGTCTTTGCAGCAACTACTGGATTTGACTTCTTTAGCATCATGATGCTGATCTTGAATACACCATGAATGATCCCTACAAAATGATTAATGCACACACAACCTCTGATACATACATATTCTCATCATTAATATTAGGAAAGAAGTGTTAAGTTATAATTAATACTCTTGCAAGGCACATTGCTATAGGAAGGAAACTACCCACAAACATAGCATAGGAAATAGGATCATTCATTATCATATAAAAATTGTACTTTATGATTTCATCTATCAGTTTTAGGAAAATATACTATGTTCTCTTATCATCCAATTTACTACTTATGTCCTTACACATACAAAATATACATATAAAACCACAAGTCTAAGTATCTATTTTGCAAGTAAACTACTGGAAAGAAAATAAAAAGCACTTGAAAAGATGGCCATTTAAGAGGCTCATCATTCCCCCCAACTATACTATTGCTGGTCCCTAGCAATCAAAAAGTTGTAGATCTTGGCCTCTAGCCTTAGGTCACTGGAAATATTTTCTCCTAACTCATCAACAACATAGTTGAAATACCCATGATTTTCCCAGTCTTTCCCACCTCTGCACTTCTTTAGCCATGTTATGTTCTTCCACACTTTCATTTACTGCAGGCTACATGAAGATAGGCGGTTGGAACCTTAATGGAATCTAGTAATTAAGCAGTGTTCTACCCAACATTATATACCATGGGGCTCGGTGAGTGGCAAGAGTTAGGTTCTATGGAGAATGAGGTTCTCAAACCTTCAGATCATGTGACATCCTTACCCATCTATGCCTACAAGTAGTGATTGCAACCTCAATATTCTGTGATGAGTCTTGTTCCCAGTCTGTATATGCTTTCTCTCTGACCGGGTAGACCTTTCTGGATCCACTTGGGTTCATAGTGACCGAGAGCCAATCAAGAAGAGTTTGTCTGGAATGCTAAACTCCAGGCCTCATCAGCAAGGGTGTATCTATTTCACTAATTCTTTATGGAAAATCCTGATGTTCCCTTCTTATCTCATTCTGCATCCAAGACATCACGACTCTTAACTGGACATCTCCCACATACAATAGTGAATTCTAGTCCCTGTCATCTAGTACAACAAGATTATGTAAATACAATTCACACAAAATTTTTTTATAGACATGAGAGCTGACTAAAATGCATCATAGAATTCATGAGGTGTTGAAATAGAAGGATTCACTCCTTCTACAATCCTGGTTAATTTAAAATTAACAAATTTCTCCTTAAGGAATAGAGCATAGACTCGAGATGGTGACCTACATGCCATAGCTTCAGGAATTAACTCAGTAATCTTCTTAACCCTCCTTTCCAACACCAAAATATGATCTATTTTCTATTCTAATTGATGAGCTTGCTCATCAATGGTCCTTTTCAATTTTTCTTTTTCTAATTTCCATTATGCATGCCCTTTCCCATACAAAATTATGGTACAAGCTCAACCCTGCAGCTAAGGGTGTAGATAGGTCTGGTGGTGGCATGGGTTCCTGATTAAGAATATCAATCCATCATGGTGCAACCTGAGGAGTTTTTATTGCTTCTTCCTAAGTGGAAGTCTTCCCTTTCCATATAACAAGAGTTTTTATTGAATTATCCTCTTGACATGATTCAGCTGCTTTAGCCAGCGTGTCTAACCCATCCTTATTTATTTTCTCTAACAAATTTTCAATAACATCCTCATTAACTGTAGGGAATTCATCAGTAGGTAAGTTTTCTAAATTATCAGCATTATCTTTCCCAACAGAGTCATCGACAAATTACTCTGCCTCCTTAGAATCCCTATCACTATCTATGAGGATATAATTAATATTAGGGTCAGCTATTGCTTAAAAATTTGTATTGTGGGAAATGGTATCACTATCTATACTTTTCTGAACCATTTCCTCAAATGAGGACTTCTCTATAGACTCAGAGGATTCTACATTCACAAATTGAACCAAAGACTTGTCATCCTTGCTGATGTTGGTAGAAAGTCTTGCACTCTTCCTAGCAGGGGTTTGGAAAGAGCATGGAGGATATTTGTGTTTCCTCCTGCTAGTGGACATCTCCTCCGTAGTTTCTATAGGAGGTTCTTTTGGCATCACTTCCTCATAAGAGGGCAAGGTTTTATTAGTTTTGCTACTAGCATTATCATTGTGTGGCTACTGTTATGGAATTACTTCCTTTGATTCTAGGATTTTACCCTTGTCTTTCTTGGAAGTAGACATGGTTTTAACAGAATGTGGGGTGTCAGGAATGAGATTGACTTCCTTTCTTTTACCTCTCTTCCTATTATAAATAGGAGTACTAATATTGTAAGCTCTTTTCCTGGATGGGTTAGGTTTAGAGGAAGAGGCTTCAAGAATGAATTATGTTCTTTGAATTACTTTGTGAACCCCCATTTCCGTGTTATCCCTTCTTCCTATACCCTAGCCTCTAGGGCTGACCACTCTAGGTACAAATTGATCCATTGCTAAGAATTCATCCCAAGTCCCAATCAATTTCTTATTTAATTCCCTTTCCACAATTAATTTGATTAAACAATGATGGGAAAAAAACTGATATTTTCCTGATTGAACTAGGGAATCTTGCTTTTTCACAATGTTAAATAAAAAGCTAGGTAAATTTACCAGTCTATTGTCATGGTGGAGGGTGCTCAAGATCTTGAAATGCAGCCTATGGAGATATTTTTAATGAACTTCACAAGTAAAGTATGATATGATAAATGTAGCTCACTGCATGTAATCCATGGGCAATGATATCCTTGAGGTTCCCTGCTTCTTGTTAATGTCTAACTGCGGATCACCATGCAAGGTGAACTGTGCCCTAGCTGAGCATAAATCAATGTCTTTAGACCATTTCTCTCCTTGCTATGGAATTATTGTTACTTCCACCATAATGTCCTTTGTGAAATCAATCTTTAACCCTTTTACCACTGCAAATCCAATATTAAGAGTGTTTAGAAATTGTAGAGCAATTTCTTTGTCAAAACTATTAAGGCTAAGATTGTAATCCAACCACCCTTTTCTTTGAAACTTTTCATAGCTGGCTAGGTCTCCAAGTTGAACTCTGTGATCTGTCAGTTCATGCCTTTGAAGATCTCCTCCCATTTCTACTAACAAAAATTGTTTTGCAGAATCTCTACAGAAGCTAAAAAAAATGGAAAATGCTATGGACTCAAGGTGTTGTAGATGAGAAAATTGGAGTATAGAATATCATTTACTTCCAGACAATTAAAAATGTTTTCAACAAATGATATTTCATAAATACCTTCACACATGTTAAGGCCTTCCACCCTAAACACATCACAAAAATATCATCATTAATTGAAATTCAAATTTTAAAATCTTTTAATTACTTTCAAATCATGATGACGTAATAACTAGATGACAGATGGTCTCACACATGATGGAGGTCATCTTGAAATGACAAGAAATAAATTTCATTCTTTACATGCTAATGAATTTGAAAACAAATATTAAATAATCCCTTCCCAACTAAGTTTAAGGCATGGGTCCCACCAGGCCATTGCGTACAAGAGTAAAATAAAATAAAAGAACACTTAATCCTAATAAAAATGAATAAAATAATATACGAACAAAGGTATGTGTCACTAACCTGTGAAGCGTTGCAGGAAGAGTGTTCTGATATGTGACATGCACTGATGGAGTGATAAAATGGTATGGAAAAACATGGTAGAGAGAGGAGGTGAGGTGGATTTTATTACAGAGAAATTATTCCACAGGAAGTGAAATGTTTATTATGGAATCATTGATAAAAATAAGGGATTAGTGGAAACGTGGGTGGAAGACCCAGATGCTTCTACTATAGGAGTGACATTATCATTTCTTTGGTAGAACTACTACAAGAAGTCTTTGTGACTCATGGTCTTGTGATAGATTTTAAGGCGATGCCCTTTGACAAGCAATTTGAATCGCACAGGATCAATGGTGGAAATATGAACTGCTCCATTGTCAAAAAATGAGATTATTTCATAAGGTCCTACCCACCAGGTCATAAATTTTCCTAGGGTATGCTAGTAGCATGAGTCATACAGTAGGGCCCAAACACCAATGTGAAATTTCTTATTCTTGATAAATATGTCATGCCACTTCTTCTGCTGCTTCTGAAATAATTCAATATTGTGAAGTGTAGAATTCTGATACTTATCCAATCCATTAAGCTGTAGGAGCTTGTCATCTTGTGCCCTGGTAAGGTTAATGTCTAATTCCAATACTTTCCTGAGAGTCTTGTGTTGAAAATCAATAGGCATAGATGCATATTTTCCATAAACTAGTTCAAAAGGAGTAAAACCAGTTGTTTTTTTCCAAGTTGTTCGGTATGCCCAAATTGCTTCAGGAAGGCGGGTAGCCCAGTCCTTCTTGTGAACATCAACTATTTTGGTTAGGATTTCTTTAATCTCCCTATTTTTTATCTCTACTTTCCCATTGGCTTGAGGATGGTATGGTGAATATTTACCATGCATTGTGTATTCATGCATCAACTCAATAATAAGATTAGAAGTAAACTGTACACCTTGATTTGTTACTATCTCACGAGGTACACCAAACCTGGTAGAGATATATTCATATAGAAATTATGCTACCTTATGATCTCTAGCATGCTGCATTGCTTTGGCTTCTACCAATTTTTGTTGCATAATAAGTGCACACTAAGATATATGACTTATCGTGAGAAGATGGCTTGATAGGTCCAATGAAATTGATCCCCCATTTTTCAAATGGTGTCACCACCACCTGAGGCTACAAGGGAATTTCATTTGACTTGGTTGGGAATCCCATACACTGGCATTGGTCACAGTGCCTTGTATGCTTAGCTACATCCTTATGTAGGGTAGGATAATAGTATCATGTTATCAAGATCTTGTATTTTGTCCTCTTTCCTTCAAAATGGCCACTGCATGGCTCATCATGACAAGCCCGAAGGATGTCATAAGTCTCATCTTCGCAAAAACATCTTCTGGTGACTTGATCAGGACCTGTGTAGAACATAAATCCTGAGATCCATGAAAATTTGAATCTTTTCTCAACCAGAAGTCTATGCTCTCTAGGCGAGTAATGAGGTGATGTCCTTCCTATAGCAAGGTAGTTGGTGATATCAGCATACCATGGATTGTAAGTGTTAATAGAGAATATGTTCTCATCAGGGAAGCTGTCATTAATTACTATAGGATCATCTGGAACTTGCAATCTAGATAAGAAATCAGCCACCACATTAGCTTTACCTAGTTTATTAATGATTGTCACATCAAACTCTTGCATGAGGAGTAACCATCTTGATAACCTACCAGAGATGGCGGGCTTGTTCATCAAGTATTTGATTGCTGAATGATCAGTGTATACAAATACTTCATAACCAGTAATGTAATATCTGAATATATTAAGTGCATAGATTACTGCTAGCAATTCCTTTTCAATAATAGTATAGTTCAGTTCAACACCTTGTAGGTTTTTACTAATATAATAAATAACATGTTCAACTATACCTTCCTTTTGTCCTAGCACTGCCCCAATGGCATAGTCAGATGCATTAGTGTGAATATGAAAGGGCAACTTCTAGTCAGTTCCTCTAGGGATAGGTGTCTTTGTTAGAACATCTTTTAGCTGCTGGAATGACAGTTCACAGTCAACTGTCCATTCAAACTCAACTTCTTTCTTCAACAGGGTGTACAATGGGTCTGTAAGTTGGATGAATTCCTTAATGAATCTCCTGTAGTAACCAGCATGACCAAGAAAACTCCTAAATCCTTCTGCTTTATTGGAGTTGGAAGTGTAGTGATGATTGCAATCTTTGTAGGATTAACTTGGGAGCCAAAGGATGAAAGGTAATGTCCTAAGACAACTCCCTCTTCCATCATCATGTAGCACTTCTCATTGTTAAGGGAGAGGTTATATTATTGACATCTTTTAAGAATTTTCTCCAAGCTAGCATGAGCCTCCTCAAATGTAGTTCCATATGCAATGAAGTCATCCATGTATATTTCAACACAGTCAGCAAAAATTTCAAAGAAAATACTGATTACCGCCCGCTGAAAAGTAGCAGGTGTATTGCACAATCCAAATGGAAAGATAGAATAAGAAAATGTTCCCCATGGATAGGTGAATATTGTCTTATCCTGATCTTTAGGTGATATCTAGATTTGGTTGTAGCCACTGAAGCCATCTATAAATGAAAAATACTTTTTACCAGCAAGGTTGTCAAGTGCTTGGTCAATGAAAGGTAATGGAAATTGATCTTTCTTAGTGGCTTTGTTGAGATCCCTAGAGGCCACACAAACTCTCCATTTCCCCCCTTCTTTGGAACAATCACTAAAGGAGAAACCCACTGGCTTTCAGAAATAGGATATATAAAGTCATCTTTAAGGAGTTTTTGTAACTCAGTCTTCACTATATCTCTCAGAGCAGGGTTAATTCTTCTCTGGGCTTGTCTAATTGGTCTGGACTCAGGACTAATGTAAATCCTATGAGTACAAATATTTTGGTCCAACCCCTTCATATCGGTATAGTCCCATGCAAAGGCTTTTTGAATGTCTTTCAAAAGTTGGAGAAGACTGGTCAACCGAGACTTGGTGAGGTTCTTATTGACATTCAACTCTTTACCTAAGGCAATTTATACTCTTTTGACTTTATCTGGCATCATAAACTCTGCAAATGAGGGCAGCTTAATCTCATGTGGTAACAAGGTATGAAGGTAATCAGGTGCTATAGGAAACTTAGGCAAGTTCTACTTGGGCAGTATGGTTTGGAGGGAACAGTTAGGGACATGACAAGATGATGCATGAGAGCCATACTGATTGGTAAGAATTTCCACTAGTATGTCATCTTCTTCTTGTGAGACCATAAATGGATCTCTTCCAATTACCATGAGTTTTTGTACATAATTTTATTCAATGGTAGCATCACCTAGGTCAGGCCAGATAACTTGGTCAAGTTTAGCTTGGGGTTTGGTTGGAGAATACATGGTTAGTTTCTTGGTATGGGTCCCATTAGATATTTTCATTTTTCCTGAGCGACATGCAATGCAAGCATCTGTTGTGGCTAACCAAGGTCTTCCCAAGATTAATGGATATCCTCCTAGTGTGGCTTTGGGGGACATGATTATGAAATCTAAGGGGTAATCCAAGCAATCAAGTGTGACAATAATGTCCTCCACCATGCCATCTAGCTTAACTGTAGAATTATCAGCTAACTGGAGTATTGTAGGTGTTTTTGTTAAACCACGATGCTAAGTCTTAGCAAAAATTCCATAGTCATCACATTGATGGATGATCCTAAATCAATCAAGACATTCTGTATTTGTATAGCATTAATATGAATGGTAACCACTGGGCTTCCTAGATTAGAGTATTTATGCATCAAGACTTTACTGAGCATGAGATCAGAAAGTTGCCCAAGGACATGGACAGTGTCAAGATCTTTCTTCTTTCTACTAGGGTGCTCGATACAAGATTCCTTGATTGCTTTATTATAAATGGGAATTTATTTGAGGGCATCTAATAAAGGTATTTGGACAATCATTTTCTTAAGGTGGTCAATAAAATCAACTGCAATAGGATTTCTCTTTTGAGGGTGTTGATTGAACCAATCTCTGTGGATAAGGTGGATTTTTCAAACCTAGAGTAGATTGCAGAATATGTAGAGCAACAGTGTTTTGGTTCTTAGGTATTTCCTTAGCATCAGAAACTTTATTTATTATAGGCTCCTTAGGTGTAAGCTATGTAGTTCCTAATCTTAAGTGAATATCATTCACTTGTAGGGAATAAGCTTGCTGCTTATTATTAGGATTTGAAGTTGGTTGTGCAAGAAGTTGTGTTGGCTTCTGAGGATTATTATTGGCTAAAGGAGGTGGAGGCATAATAGATTTCTGCTGAGGTGAAGGCATAATAGCTTGTTGTTGATTAGACTGATTGGGTCCCCACTGAGGTTGTTGTTGCTAGTTACCATGCGGTTACCATTGTTTTTTCTATTGTGGCTGCTGATATTGGTTAAATTGTTGTTGGTATGGGTTAAATGGAGGTTTTTGCTAATAGTTTTGGTTATACTATGGCTTTTGGTTAGACCAATTATAATTCCAATTCGTTCCTTGAGGACCAGAATTCTAAGGGTTTTGGTTTTTCCATTGACTACTATTATCATAACCAAAATTATTCAGGGGTTCTTGAGGCATACCTTGTCTTTGAGCCCATGGTACCCTTTGAGAAATGTAGAAAACCTCTCCATTCTCCTCATCTATAGATTTAAATTCAGTCAACATTGAAGTAGTGTCCACTGATGCAGTTTTTTTGCACTTACAGTTTCTTTTCTTCTCTCTGCAGTGAGCATAATTCAGCCAACATAGCTTCTACATCCTCCTTATTTCTTCACATTAGCTTGTTGTCCAGTTGAGTGAAAAAATCATTGATGATGTCCCATTTGAAGTCAAACATAAGATTGGACAAATCCATTTTAGATACTCCCAAACCATTGGACTTATGAGGCAAATCTCTTATTCCTCTTCCTTTCTTCATGGTAGCCCTTGAATAGTTCAGACATATATTCTTTATGTCAGCCCAGTTCTTCTTAGTGATGTCTCTGCCCACCATAAGGTCTAAGGACTTAATGCTTCCATCATTTACACCTTTTAAGAAAATATGTTTTTGTGACTCCTTATTCAACTGATGTTGAGTGTTGCGCTGCAGGTTAAACATAAACCTTGAGACATAGTCTTCCAAGGTCTCATCCTCCTTTTGTGACATTTTGAAATTGTCATCTCCCTTCAAATCTCAACCCCTGCAACACTCTTTATATTTAGAAAGGAACATATTTCTCATTGCATCCCAATCTGCTATAGCATTGGCACCCAACCCCATGAACCATCTTAAATTAGCATCCTTAAGATTAGATGGAAATAATTTCAGCTTATGGGTGTCAGTTGTGTAATCATAACTCCTACAGAGGATATCAAACTCAAAAGGAAGGTTTCAGGGTCTTCAGCGATGAGGCCATAAAATTTGGGAAGTGTAGAGGTAGGTATGTTTTTCATATTATGATTACCATGCTAAGGAGGAATGGGGAAAGGAAAGGTAGGACAAGCCATCCTTGGAGGAGGACTTGGCTATTGTGGTTGATAGATAACAAGATATAATGGGTTGTATTGATACTCAGGTTCATAAAAAAGGTCATGCAAATGTAGTGATCCTTTAGAGGACGATGGTGAAGATATTTCTCCTTGGGCATCAACAAATGTATTTTCAAATGGGTTTTTTTCTTCTTCACTCTCAACTTAGGGTTCCTCTGGCTTAGGATTAAAAATATCAAATGGTTCAACCTGGTTATTGCAAGGAAGGAATATCCCATGAGGATCTCTTCTTCTATGCATAAAAGGATTACTTGAAACTCAATCCTAAATTATGAAAAGTGGGAACATGAACACCAAAGTAAGTTTGAACTAACACCATCCCCAGCAATGGTGCCAAAAATCTTGGCTAAACAATTGTCTTAGAAACCCATAGCATTGGACTGCTTATTTCAGGATTGGACACCCTAAATGGTTCCTAATCATATCATTTCAGTCTCATTTAATTATCGACCAGGGACATAAAATTGGAATGGTATCTACAAAGTATATGCTTCAAAATCTCTTGATTCTCACAGCTAATCCTGTGAAATTGAAATGCCTTAAGCTTCAGTAAATCTATACTAACTCAAGTAAATGTGCTTACTCTAGGAAAGCAGCAATCACGGATAGGAAATGCTCTACCCACCTATGTTGCAGGAACAATCTACTAGTTCTGTTACTAGTGGCTATAGGAACAACAAAGTTCTACTTACTTCTTAATAAACATGGAAATGATTCCTATTCTAACAAATTAATCCACTCACCAAGTGGGCCCCCTTGAATGAGTGAACAAAAACACAATCAAGATAACAAAATTGAACTCAACTTGTGCATTCTATTCATTCATGGAAAATACACTTGGATAAATAAAATAGTATTAAAACTATATCAACTTCTATTCAGAAATATCAACTAATTTAACTAACTCCAAAGAGTTACAATAGTCATCTTATTTAAAGAAAAGCTACAACTACTCCCTAAATCAAAGTTCACTCCATTAATGAGTATCGTTATAGATACATAATGTCTCATAAAAGAAATATCAATCATCGAGAATAAGTCTTCCCAGAATATAGAACGTGGTGGCTCTAGATCTATGTGATGCATTTAACAAAAAACTGTATTGACCTATTCCTCATGCGAAGATCTTGCAACAATGCTTTAACTCACTCAATTGCTTTCTTGACTTCTTTGATATGATGGTGTCTTTGCAAAAAATTTTGGCTTTGAATTCTTCAGCATCATGATGCTGATCTTTAATACGCCATGAATGATCCTTGTAAAATGATTAATTTACACGCAACCCCCGATACATACATATTCTCATCATTAATATTATGAAAGTGTTAAGATCTAATTAATACTCTTGCAAGGCACATGGCTATAGGAAGGAAACTACCCACAAACATAGCATAGGAAATAGGATCATTCATTAGCATATAACTACTGCATTTTATCATTTCATCCACCAGTTTCAATAAAATATACTATGTTCTCTTATCATCCACTTTACTAATTATGACCTTACACATACAAAATCTAAACATAAAACCACAAGTCTAAGTATCTTTTTTGCAAGTAAACAGCTAGAAATAAAATAAAAAGAACTTGAAAAGATGGCCATTTAAGAGGCTCGTCATTACCTTCCTTCATATTCTTTGATCCCTTCACTGAACCAAGCAATGAGATACTTTGTACCTTCATTATTAACCTGTGTCAAGACAACTGATATCCTTGATTTTCCTCCAAGAGTATAGAGGATGAAATATCTGTTAAAATTAGGATTGACAATAGTAGGGGCATACAAAATAGTTGTTTTAATCTCTTAAAAAATTTCCTTTCCTTCCTTGGTCCATATAAATTTTACGTTCTTTTTGGCATACTTGTAAGAGGTTTAACCATAGTAGAAAGGTTAGGAATGAAACTTCTTACAAAATTGATCCCACCTAGAAAAGTCTGCAATCCTTTCTTATGCTTAGGAAGTGGAAGGGAAATAATTACCTCCACCCTCCCTAGATCTATAGTCAAGCCATCCTTTGATATAATATATCCTAAAATATTTCCTTGATCGGTGAAAAACCCACACTTGCTTGGATTCAAGGACACACTGTAATCTCAACATTTGATGAATACTTGCCTCAGATGACCAAGATGGTCTATTGCATTCTTTGAATAAAAAATTATATTATCAATGTATATTAGCAAAAAAATGTATAATCCACCCCTAAAGGCCATCTCAATTTCCTTTTGAAATGTAGCACCTACATTAGTTAGTATGAATGACATTTTACAATAAGTATAAGTACCCCATTTAGTGGTAAATTTTTTCTTATATTGGTTTGATTCTTGGACCAAAAATTGATTATAATCGAAGAAACCATCTAAGAAATAAATTTTTTTAGATCCACTATCTTGGACAAGATTTTTTCCATGGAAGGAAGAGGATGGTGGTCTTTAAGAAAATCCCTATTAAGGTCTCTAAAGTCTACACATAATCTGATTTCTCCACTCCTTTTCCTTATAGGGACAAGATTAGCTACCCAAAAGGAGTGCTTGATAGGAAAAATTATATTAGCCTCTATGAGCTTTGAAAACTCCTTTCTCATTAAGGGTTCAATCTTAGGATTTATTGGTCTTTATTTTTGTCTAAAAAGCTTTGTATCAAAATTTAATTCTATGGCATGTTGGGATAAACGTGGGTCAAAAACCTTTAAGTATTCATATGTCCAAGAAATAAAATCATTGAATTATTGAAATAACTTAACGATAATTTTCTTTTTCAGCCTCAGAGCATACCTTTCCCAAGTTAAGATTACATACTTCAACAATAGTAATAGGGCTATACCCATCTTTCTTCACAACTAGGCTTTGCATTTTACTCCTTGCTTGATTATCAAAGTTAAAAATGCCTTCCAAAGTGACTAATCCTTTGGGAAAATTCTTTGAATTAAGTTGCATGATATGATCTCCATACTGGTTCTGCAACATGGTCTGATTTTAGCAGACAAGTTTGTTTCATTTTGCATGAAGTTAACAATCTACAAGTCAGAGTCAAAGACTTTCCAATTAGTGAAATTGTCTAGGACAATAGGCCTCACAACCAATAGGATTTGTTCTTCATTTTCATATACAACATGGTCTAGTATTTCATAATTAGCACCTACTGCTACAAGTTTATTAACATGCTTATTCTAATTTCTTGGAACACTTTGAATGTTGAAGGTTTGGAAAGCCTCAATGAGATCCCAAACTCTATGTTTATATGATTTCAGAATGTTTTTCTTTAAAATATTCTAATTTCTAATATGATTAACAACCAACTCACTGTCTCCAAATACTCATAGAGATTTAATACCCCTTATTTTTGCAAGTTTAAGACCTTGAATCAAGGCTTTATATTCAACAACATTGTTAGTGCAACTAAAATGAAGTATAAATGAATAGTAGTATTTCTCCATCTTTGGAGAAACAATTATTACACCAACACCTGATCGATTTTTATTTCTTGAACCATCAAAGAACACACTCCATAATTCATTGATATCTTCATGTTCTTTCTGAAGTTTGGTGATATGAGCATTCTCTTGATGTATAGAGTAAGTTCCCATACCTATATCTTCATCTTCTTGTAATGGATCAATTGAAAATCATTAGCCCATTCATCGAAGAGATAATCAAGAACCTCTACCAAGAGAGTAGTAGGTTCATGGATTATACATTATTCATCCTTCTCATGGAGTGTGCAGTTCATATTTATGGGGCTAGGTGCATAGGTATCTATGTGATTGAGAGCCAATGGATATTCCTTTATGGAATCCTTTGTTCCATATATGGTTCTAAATAACATGTAGGACCAATCATATGTGATATAATCTCCCATTTGAGTAGTGAAGCCTCTAGAGGGGTAAAGGGAAAAATGTGTAGGAATATTAACAACTGATATATTTTGAATGATAGTGCAATCGAGACATGCATGCAAGGATAATTTGAAATCGTTTAGTACCCCTACTATTTGGAGAGAATTACCATGCAATTGGACAACTCCTCTAGTTACAATTTCATACTTAATTGTTGTCTAATTTGATACCCCTACTATTTTATCTCCCATGATTAAAGAGAGATAAAAAAAAGGGGAAGGCTTTTCCTTTTTACTTGTTTTGTATTCTTTGGTAGGTTGCACAAGACTTGTTGTCTAATTTGATATCTCACTTTTTGTTGTTGGCTTGTCTTAGGCACTCATAGTATTTAGATCCTCCTATATAAAATCAAACTAAGATGGAATTGTGAGGAAATATAGTGTAGCCAAGGATAGGAGGAACCTAAAAAAAATCAGTCCAATCCCTGGAGAAAGAGTCACATAATGGAAACATCACAGATTATGGAGAGATATGCAAGATATTCTTTCTTATTATCATCCAAAATTCATATATAATGAATTTTCAACATGCAGTCTTACATTCAAGGCATACATGTCTGATTACAGATCAAATTCTTAGAATACATACAATGCTAACCTTTAGTAGGTTATCTATCTATTAACTACTCTCAAGGGATTAGTTACATCCATTTATATAGCCTTCACAAGCATCGGGCCAATCTAGACATATTACATTCTCCAAGAATAGGAAAACATATTACAAAATAGGTAAGGACCTAAAATCATAAGAATGTCCCATAAGATAGATAAAAATGATGAGTGAACCCATAGGTGGGTCAATGATTCACTTAAGATCATCAAGATATGCGCCACGAAGCTTCATTGATCAAGAAAATCCTTCGCATGATCAGAAAATACAAACTGGTCATGAAACATGAAGAACAATGATGTACTGCCAGAAATCCAAGATAACTCAAACATGAAGAAACCAATCAAGCTGTGAACCTAGGTGAAGATAAAAAGGATGCCAAGAATACTCCATGAGGTGTGCAACAAAAATTGATCCAAAATCAAGGATTGCTGAAAGAAGCTCAACAACAAACAAACTGGAAAATTAGAAACAAAATATTTTTGGTTGATGCAAGATTGCCAAGATCCCAAGATGCTCCTATATTAGACACCCAATTATTTGAAAAGTGAGTATCTCACTTTAATGGGGCTAAAGGAAAACCAATATGGACAACATTAGTCTGAGAAATCCATGAAGAATCCTCAAGTAGTCTAACTCTCCACTTTACAAGATATTATTTGTACTACTTGCCTCTGGTACTTCTGCTAGTTCTTCTATCCAAAATATTCTCTATTTACTCTTTCTACTTCTTAGGATACTCATGATCAACATATGATTCATCCCTTTCACAATAATTTGACTCATGATACTCATCAATATCTACAATATTGGATACATGTGATATGTAATACCCACCCTGTAGTTTGTTTTTTAGTTTCGGTTGTCAAAATATTTTTGGTCTTTTTCAGGTGTGCATTGGTTATTCCAATATTATTTGAAGGATTTTCACATGTATGATATTTTATTATGGTTTGATATTTACGATCCATTGGATAGTTATGTTATATCTTGTGTTTTCAGTTAGATTTATGGTTATTTCATGATGGTTATTTATGTGTTATGATGTCATTATGATTATGGATTTACTGACAATAGTGACACTACATCTTTATGCACATGGATCATTTGTATGTTTTACATTTATGTTTGGTGTGTTTGATATGGTATGGGACAGAGTCATACTTACTTGCTCCGGTGAGATCCACATGATGTACTGATCTCAACCATTGTCTGTTATATTATTGTAGACACCTAATTTTGGTCAAGGTGAATTAATCAGGACTAAAGTGAGAAAAATCAATTGAAATAAATGAAAATAAATCAAATTGTGAATTACCAATGAAAGAGAACCCATAATCAAGTGAAATATTGAATTCCTAATGACATACATGCACATTAAGAAACCAATTTTGGACAATTGGTTCTATGTTTACTGGCACATTGATGTGGTGGTTGACATCGATATGGACTGCTTCAGTGAATCTGACTTAGAGAATCTAGTTGAAATTTGGCTAGAAGAAGGGGGTCATAGAGAGAATAAGAAACAAAGAGTTTATGACTCAGCTGGCTCTAGAACCCAAACAAGGAATAATTTCCTTGTCCTATATTTTTTGTAAAATTCTATGTTTCTCTAATGGCTCTATTTCTAGACCCTCACTTCATCTATCTGTCATAACTTTTACAAGTAAGGCATTATAATTGGCTTAATTCTAACTTTTTGTATCTCTATATCAAACATCTTGCATAAGCTCCAACTTCATATATTGAAATATATATCTATATAGAGTTTATATATAGATATACTTTCCAATATATATAAGGTACACTTGTCTTCATCTCTACACTTATAACACTGAAATGACAATGTCCTTTTCCCCAACCATACATGGATTGGTATGATACAATAATCTCCCTTTAATATCCTCACTGCTAGCTTCCTGACGTTCTTTAATATTGAAGCATCCTTCCAACCCATTTCACTTTCCCCTCTCTACAGTTGAGGTAAGGAATAATCTATTTTTTAGATCTTAGGTCATGTTTATATCTTAATGGCCTTTGGCTTAGTCTTATAGAAAGGCGTTTCTCCTATACCATGGTAACAACGTTTTGACCTTCATTTTCTTCTTTTAGATGATTGTTTATAGTTCAAAATAATAGGAGCTATTTATGAGCCCACTTAAAGATACAATTTATATATCTTTGAGTTACCTTGATATCAAGGGCAGTTCCTCCAAGTAGAATTCCTTTTATGTTTTAGCTCGTCACTAAGAAATTTGGTTGTAAGTTATCATAAAATTGAGGTTGTATGCTTGTGGAATCTCTTTTCTTGGAATCTACATAGAAAAAGATCTGTGTTGACTTCAGGAGAGGATGCTACAATACAACTCTTATTATGCCTTTCTACTTACAATAGCCTCAGGCTAGGCAAGATATTCTCCTTTTCTTATCTTTCTTCTTGATAGAAAAAATGGTTATTATTGCATCCATTTTATCTCGTTTTAGTGAATTAGGATTCTTAGAGATTAATCAATTGTGTACTGTCTGTTTGAACTGTCTGATATATTGACATTTATACTCTCATATATAAATGTACATATATATATATGAATATATATAAACATGGGTATCTATGATTATATATATAAATATAAATATAATTATATATATATATATATATTCATAATCATATATATATATGTATATATATATATATACACTTATATATATATTTGTAAATATATATTAGTAGTTAGACATTTCATTCTATATTTATTGATACTCATTATTAGAAATATTCTTTCTTTCACAAATGCCTGTAGCTGCTACTTAAATTAAACCAGCAAGTAGAAACAAAAATCATATATGGATAACTTATTTCAAGAATGGTACAAAACACCTAATTTGATGAAATTAACGAAGGGCATAGTAAATCTAATTTCTTCCTTCTTCATTATTATTTAAAAAATTCCTATAGATTCTATTTTAATTAAACCAACATGTAGAAAGAAAAACCACAAATGGATAACTTATTTCAAGTATGAGACAAAACACTCCTAATTTGATGAAATTAATGAAGGGCACAATAAATCTAATTTCTTACTTCTTCATTACTATAAATGCGTGGGATATGAGAAAATAATAAGCTTATTCTAAGGAAAGGAATAATAATATTCATCTAGATAGTGTAAAATTGGTATAAGATAAAGGCCCCCTATAATGAATTATGAATTCTAGGTTACTAAATAGTCTAAACAAAGTCATATTAATTTTTTGATATGTTGTAACATGACTAATTAAATCAAATTGCTTTAGATATGGTTTTCTTTAGTGGTGATGTGTGCAGGAAATAGATAATGGAAAGTAGATATAAAGATCACAATAAAGGATAAGGAACGACGGAAAAGCTTGAAAGTTCGTAATCAAGGGCTTTCATTGACACAATTATTATATGTAATTTCATGTAACAAGACTTAGGAAAGTGATTAAGGGATTGTCTCTAAAGAAATGCAAATGAAGGTATGACTTCATAATATTTTGTAATTGAGGGAAAAATCTCATAAATTATACATTGAACTTAGTAATCTGGACCTTGGGTCCTGGGAAAGACTGGAGGTTTTCTTCTCCATTCTTTCCTACTAGTGCCCGCAGTGAATGGAGACATTTATAATTCATAATTTTTAATATAATATACGGGCTTTGGCCTTTTACTGATAAAAAATAATTATGAATTAATTGAATTATTATCAAAGTCTTGGATTAATCAAATAAAATAAATCAATCTAATTATGCAATTGAAATTAATCATTTAATTGTATAGTTAAATAAATACCTTAATTTTCTCATCTCTCACATGTTTTAAAATCCGTCAACCAATGAGAATTGAGAATGAGAGCTCACATGGATCAAACCAAATTCATCCTATATCACACATCTTTCAAATGCATCTTAATCACTCAAATTGTCCCCTCATTTGAAACCACCCTTTAAATGGTCTTAACCTTTGAGACCATTGACCTAACCTAAATCTAATCATGAGTTAATAAACTCTACCCCCTACCCTTGGGAAATCCTTTAAATAGAAGGCATTTTTTATGCATTATCATCACAAACATTCATGAAGCAAAGCATAATTACTATAGGCAAATCATCTTGAGTTCATAGAAATTTAATCTTCATAATTTTCATTTTAATGAATATTTGAGTTTAAATTAGCATAATTATTCATCAATTATCATATTAGGACTGTCATTATGGATGCTTAGGCTGAGAGCATACTATTTTCTTTCTTAATTAGAGAGCCATGGGATACTCATTATTTTATTTTCAATTCAATTAGTTAATCCATTGTTAAATTATTTGAATTAATTAGATTAAAAGTTAATATCATGAAGGTATAGTTTTCTATATACACAAATGACGCCCATTGTGGGGCTCTAAGACTCAAATCTAACAAAATTTGATCCTAATTGTTGAATTTGAAGTGTTTTGTGCTGCAGATTTGATATTTGTAGGTGAAATGATGCATATAGGGGTGAAGTGTGACACCTTTGAATAATGAAGGAGCTCGTATTCTATTTCTTCTATCTATGTCTATTTTTCTTTCAACACATTAAACCGTAAAGCGATGTGTAACAAGGTAAAGATTGACGCATTTAAGCCATAAAAGAGCACGTAGATACATAAAGCCAAGCGCCTTTGCACAACAAAGTGATGCACAAAGGAGTTCTTCTAACACTTACTATTTTCCTGTAGTACATTTGAATTATCTTTTCACACATTTGATCAGTTAACTAGTGCCTACTATTTTCAATTACCATTTGTAAAGATTTAAATAAAGCTTTGCAACATTTAAGTAGCGCGTGGTAACCAGAAAAGTAGCATTTTGTAGACTTTAAAATAACACATATTGTTATTTGTATAAATTTATTATTCTCTGACAGACAATGTACTAAATGAATCTTATTGGTTATTTTGCATATGTCAGAACACAAGTAGGTGCAGAAGCCTACATTTAGGATCCATAGGCAAGAAAGGGAGATCAAAAAGACTTTAAGGTTTGAAAAGAAAATTCATAATGCAAGCATTTTGGAATCATTAAGTGAGGAGGAGAAACTTTATGAGCATTACTTAAAAGTTTTAAAATCCTATAAATCAAAATTTCCTTCATTAAATTGAGTCATTTCACTTTGGATTTAGATATTAATTTTGAGTGAATTGAAGCACTTTTTGTTTTGAATTTGGTTGCCTAATTTTGTGTGATAGTTATTGACTAACTTTTTTGGAGGAGAGGATGCTAAGGAGCAGGAACTATCGCCACTAGGTGATTATTTAAAAAGCAAAAAATTTAAAAAGTTCCCCTAGCCTTTGCTAGCTTCGATTAAAGGTATTTTTCACATCCTCCTTGCATTTCTTAAATTGCATATTTTAAAAGTTCTAAATCTAGCATAATTAAAAGTCTATTATTGTTTGCCAAAGAAAGCATTAGGCCTATGCTCTCAACTTTTCAAGTTGATCAAAATGCCAAACATGCTAGCTTTGACAATAGAAATAAAGACTTGGGAATAAACAAACACTAAAATCTATACCTCCTTGTTTTTGGAAGAACAAGTGGATAGGTATATGCTCTTCACTCTTTGAGTGAATCAAAAAGCCAAAACGCTTTGAATCCCTTAGTGTAAGAGGTGGTTAATTGAACAAATCTTGCTATTGTGTTTGGAAGTGGAATATAGTAGGGATATGCTCTTTACCCTTTTAGGGTGAATTAAACTCCAAAACCTATTGGCTCACTTTATTTCTCTCTTTATCATGAACATGCTAGGAAATTAGAGGGTTTGTCTCTCGATAATTTCCTTATGAGGACGGTGAGAGGGAACAACCCAAGTGGGATAAAACAATCTCCTGGGGTGGGTGAAGAAATAGATTTAGAATCAAACCTCCTCTAGTAGTCCTTTGGGATTGCACAAAATCATATTTTATGTGTGTGGGAGGCCTCTATAATGGGGGATGAAACTCATGATATTTTGAATGGAATCCTGATTAAACCTTGGTTAAATTAGCAATGCTTACCTTGTAAAGCCATCATTAAGAGCCAATTTTAGCATAGGTAGATTGCGTTGAATTTATTCTTGTAGAAACCAGTGGAAACGATAAAAAATATACACTTTTTTGTTTAGAATTAGGGGTAAATATCAAGATTTGGTGTGTGTAATGGGATTGTATGTTTATTTGGCAAGAGAAAAACATCAAAAAATATCTGATCACTTTATCAATTTTAAGAAAATTTATCAAATCAATGACAAAAAACAACATTCACCTTTATCTGACACATTTAAAACTTCTACTGACGCATATAACAAACATTATCCTCATACTTTGAAATTTAAAGTGACACATATAGACTTTGAAACAGTGTGTGTGAACACTAAAACATCATGTGGAAACCTTAAGTGGTGCATTTACATATCCAAATAGCGTGTACTAACAGTCAAGTAGTGCATTGATATTTTCTAGTGAGCGCGTACTATACATTGAGACAACGCATACTATACTTTTAAGTAGCACCTACAAAATAAGACTTTGAAACAAAGGGTACTTCCTGAGGGTTTGGAAAAAATTTGAATTCATAATTGGATACCCTTTTTGGAGTTTTTTCTATACATCATTTTGGATTGATCAGATTCCCTTAGATTGAGAAAATTCAAAATCATTTTTAAGGGATGTATCAAAGGGATAAGCCAAGAACATTTGATCCATAGTAATTCCAAATTTTACTAGATCCCATTATATCAAGTCTACTTTGCAATCCAATGGGACCTATTTGAGGCAAGAAATTCCTTTCCCAATTGACACATTCACTTCTTCACAACAAATGATTGAACCTAAAAAATAAGTGGAACCAAATAGGATGTCCTTTCTCTTTGGAAATATGGATCTTGAACTTATTAATCTTGTCAACAATGACACCACTAAAAACCAAAATAGTGGAAACAAAGATGCCAACAATGGTGGGTGTAATGGAGGATTAATTGACCCTAATAACCTAGGTATTGATAATAATGTAGGGAATAAGGACCCTCAAGATGAGGAGGATACCAAGGAAATGATAAATGATGTGATGAAAATTCCATTCTTCATGAAACTCATGGTGAAAGTCCTAGAAATGGATAGGGAGAAGTATTTCTTTGACCTAGCACAAGTGGGGGTGAAACTTCCTCATGATTATGATGTCAATCAATTGAAGAAGAAAGAAGACGAGGCTAATCCAATTGACATCATGAATAAACAATTTAAGTTATTTAAAATGAAATTGGATAGCATGAAGAAAATCATGGCTCCTAAGCCATTTTTGATTGAGGCTCTATGTACATTTCCATTTGATAAATCTTTAATTATGGTACCATTCCCTACTAATGTTGTTTTCCCTAAGTATGAAAAGTATGAGGGGGAATCCAATCCACAATATCACTTAAGATAATTTTGTGCTTTGATCTTGGAGTTCATGCACGATACCACCTATTTAATGAGGTTATTTCCAAGGAGTTTGGGAGGAGCAGAAATGGAATGGTTTTCCAAGTTACCATCCGGTATTCAAAATTTTGAAGACTTATCTTACAAATTTGTGACTCATTATTCATATAATATCAAAAATGAGGTCACAATGATTAAATTATGTAACACCAAGCAATGCAATTGGGAAGCATTATTGACTTTCTTGCAAGGATAGAGGGCGATATTTTCTCAATACCCTAGAAGTGTACCTGGGAAGAAAAAAAGGACATTTTTATGAATAGTTTGAATATGGAAATGAATTATCAGAGATTGAAATGTCCACTTTACTTCCAAGATATGATTTAAAATGGAGTTACAATCGAAGAAGTTTTGTTGAAAATGGAGAAATCAAGTTTTACAAGGAAAACAAAAATTCTCCTAACAATCACAACAACTCCAACAATCATAATCACACTTCAAGAAATAACAACCACTTTTGGCATAAGAATACCAACAAGGGCCTTGTCAATGATGGGGTTGTTGAGGAACATAATTTGAAAGCCACTCCATTTAATCTCACAATATCTTCCAACCAAGCCAATAATGTGAACCAAGAAAACAAGGTTCCATTTAAAAACAACAACAACCCTAATACAAAAAACTTGTAAAACAAAAAAGAGGCTAAAAAGACAAGATCTTTCTTTACCCTATCACCAAGGAGGAAGTTCACATCCTTGGGTGAACCACTCAAAAATTCTCTAAGGACTCTCATTGCTAACAAAATCATTGTTTTACCGGGGGATAGGCCTTATGAACCTCAAATCAAACCCTCATGGTGGAATGAAAGTAATTTTTATGAATATGATCGAAATAGAGGGAACAAGATGAATGATTGCATGCGACTAAAGCATGAGGTCTAAGATTTGATAGATAATGGAGTCATTCAGGTGGAAGGGACACAACACAATGAAGATCATGTGACCTTCAAAACCCCTTTCTTTAATCATGAGAAGGGAGAATCTTTGAATAGTAACCAAAATAACAAAGGAGGTAATAACAAAGTCAATTTTGCACATAGATATGATAACATAATCAATTCCTTAACAATATGTGAGAATAATATCAATGTTATTGTTGTGAAAGATCCACCATCAAAGGAAACCTCTAATGTGGTTACTAGGGGGAAAGCATAAAAGGTTACTTTACAAGGAGCTATCCCTAAGGTTATTGGTCCTAATCAACCTTCTTATTCTCAATGACACTATAAATTGTGGATCAATCACAAAACACTCCCGCTCAAATTTATATTCTTGAGTTGTTGAAACTTTCCCCAAATCACAAGGAAATCTTAGAGAAGGTTCTTATGGAAACAACTATTACTCAAATTGCACATTGAAGTTGTGATTAGTTATCAAGCTGACATAATGGAAATTTGGTGACATAGTCAACACAAGATAGTTGGTATATATAACTGAAGTGTAGAGTTAATCAAGAGCACTAACCACGTTCACAGTTAACTGAGTATAGTGATACCTAAGTAAACAAACTATACCTAGCACAGACAACACCGAGCTACATAGCTTAAGCAAACATCAGACAACTGAGATATACAGTGTACACCAAGAAGCAAGGAAAAACATTCACCGGGTGGAACAAGGTCCACATAAAATTTTGTTATGGCACATTATTCTAAGTAACAAATTTTGAGCTGACCTAGATAATGGTTTACACAGTCGAGGAGGAAATTAACTAAAGATTTACAATATTAATTGTTTTTGTCTCCAATGTTTATTTGATCAATGTAAATTTTGTAACCATTGACCTTAGGGTAAGGATGTAAGTGTTGAGCCCTAATTAGGTCATATCATTTGATATAAAATTGTATAGATGTCAAATTTTGTCATGTATGTTGATCAAGAAATGATCAAGTAGTTGCCATACTATAGACATCAGAGATTAGACAAGGGATTCAAGGACAGAGACCACATTGCAAAAATTAGTTTACAAAACTAAGGCAAGGCTACCGAGAAGAACAGAGTAGAAGGTATTATCATTCACATTGAGGTGATATGTTTTTTATGAACTTAATGGATCTGTATCAACAATTTTAAGATTGTATATGTTTCAGATAAAATTTCTGTTACTCTCTACCAATTGTAATAGACACCTAAATCTCTTAACAGAGTAGACTTAACAGTCTTATTGTAAATCTCTTAACTGAGTGCATACATAGATTGTGTTGCTAAATCCTCACATGGGGTAGATCTAGTTGATATTTTTGTTACTCCTAATACGGTAACATCATCAAAAGTGATAATTTTTTAATGCTTTAATAGGCTACCTTTATTACTACAGTAGTAAAGTTTTGTGGGTCTTATCCCCACCGTAATTTTTACCTTCTAACATGGGGTTTCTGTGCTACCAAAATACTAGTGTCATGAGTACTTAATTGTTTGTATGTGTTATATTTATTTCACATGTATTTACATTTCACCATTGATACTATATGTTTGGAATAAGCAATCTACTCAGTCGGTTTATATAGAACAATGAATACAAGGAATTGACTAAAAGTTTTTAAGGGTTCTCATTCACCCCTCCCCTCTTAGTACACACCCTTTCTATTATCATAACATTGGGCCAACAAAAACCATTCCCGATAACCTAGATGATCATAGGTTTCAAAATATGGTGGGTCATCTTATAACACCTCATTTTTTTATCATTTTCTAAATAATATGACATGTCTATTCATCATCCTCAAAATATTCCATTGCATATAGAGGTCTTGATTCAAAAGCATCGTGTCAAAAGGGTCCTCATTGAAGGAGGAGTTGGTTAAAAAATTTTCACATTGAGTCTTCTTAAAGCCCTGGGATTTTCTGAAGGTTCCATGGATCCAAAGAAGAAGATTACTATCAAATCCTATGATGATGAGGAAAGGTTTTCTAAAGGAATGGTGGTGTTGCCTATTCAAGTGGGACCAATCAAAAGGGGCACTATTTTTCAAGTTCTTGATATGAACCTAACTTATAACATTTTTTTAGGGAGACCATGGATACATTAAATACAAGCGGTACCATCAGCATATCATCAATGTATAAAGTTTGCATACATGTGTGAAGAAATAACTATAAGTGGTGATGTGAATCCTTTTCAGTATTGCAACATTGTTAAACCTATGAATGAAACATTCATCTCACATAATATTGAAGGGGATACCCTAAGTGCTCCTAATGAGAAAACGCAATAAGATGGTCCTAGTTCCAGTTTGGTCCTTAACTCGAATCATGACAAAACTAACACATCTACATCAACTAAGGGAAAGGAGAAAGTGAGTTTTTTGGACACAAGTAATAAATATGTTAATTTAAGTGTTTAAAATCAAGAGGAGGGAGATTCAAACCCCTCTAGGGTTGAAAATGAAGGAGTCAAAGAACCACATTATCAAAATATTACTAAGTTAATACAAAAATTTGAGAAACAATGTTGAATCTATCAAAAGGGTGTGGGATAATATTCCATGTCCTTGTTTGATTACCTCCTCCAAAATCACATGGGAGGCCAAATAGTGCTCATGCTCAAAAATATAATGCACATTTTGTGAGAGCAAGTGACAACCCACCAAAAGAGGAAGAAGATAATGAATTTTTAAAGTGGTTGTACAAAGATGGGGAAGCTTCAAGTCACATATAGAAAGGGTCCAAAATGTGAGCATTCAAATACAACAATATGGTAAGGGTTTTTATATTATGCAAAATATGGGTGTATACACTAAAAAATAGCTTCATTAATTAATCAATTAATTAAATATTTATTATTTAATTAATGTTTATTTCTTCTATTTGTTTTAATAAATTATTATATTTATTAAATAAATTCACTATAGTCTATTCTTCTTATCCTAGGTCTTCATAATTAGTTCTATTAAA
>MU227639.1:8098624-8122270 GCA_018584345.1 Thuja plicata
ATGTAGGAGGAACATCCTCCCTATTCTTTCTCTCACATTCCAACTATATCCCCTTTTCTCTCAACCCCTTCAACCAAGTCAATAATAACCCTAGGATCTTCCACCTTTCATTCTCCACCCTAGGATCATGCCACCTAGGCTTAGGTCCTCCAAAATCCTATAAAAGGAGCCTCATTTCCCCTTTGTGATCTAGTAGTGAGCATTCAAGCAATAGGCATTCAAGCATTCAAGTGATCAAGCATTCAAGCATTCAAGTGATCAAGCATTCAAGCATCCAAGCATCCATGCAATCAACTATTTTGACAAGCATCCAAGCATCCATTTCAAGAAATCAAGCATTTTTCACAAGCATTCTATCATCCATTTGCATAATCAAGGTTTTAGACCATTTTGCATTCATTTCATATAATCTCCACATTTTGGTAGCATCTTCGACAAAAGAGCTTAATTTGGAAATCTGAGGGCTCAACATACATTCAAGAAACCAAAGCTAGGAGGGCAATGGAGACAAGTTGCATTGGGTAGGTGAAGGTAACTTTATTTTTTTTCTTCATTTAAACTTGTAATCTTCATTGTGTTTGCATTTAGATTGATTTATTAGTTAGATTGATTAATATCTCATTTAGTAGTTGCACATCTATTTTGCATACAATGGGATACAAAGGAAGAGGACCCTTAGGCATTCAAAATAGAGGGTTTCTAGAGCCCATACAACCTCCTTGGAGATCTAAGGATTAAAAATCAGGCATAGGATACCAATAACAAGGAATTAGTTCAAGCAATGTCTAAGCTTCCTATGAACATGTTCATATGGTAGGTTCCAAAAGTGAAGATGACTCCAGTGAATATGAATGGGATTATTTATCTGAAGCTTCTTTTCATGAAAAGGAAGTAGATGTAATTCATACTTATGCTCCTACATCTAGTACAAAAAAACAATCCAATATGGACAAAGGATCAAGTTATACTCAAGCACCAAATTTAGGACAAGCATCAAATGAAAATTCATGGGTCAGTGAACCATGGGTACCTTCGTGGGTAGGAGATTCTAACATTCATTTTAATCCACAAGAGTTTTATCCCATGGAAATTCAAGAGGACTCAAGTTATGATAATTTTGATCCAACTTCTATGAAACACCTTGAACAAGCACATATCATTGATTTAAGCGATACAGTGTATCAATAGTCTAATGAAGTCATGTCCTTAAATCCTGTAGATGCCAATTTTCTCAATGAATCTTTATCTCTTATCCATCCTGAACTAATTGATTGGGACTAAAATGAGCCAAATGATATACTCTACTTTCCCAATGACAATTCTATGGCCTTATACCTAAATGAAGTTGAACCCTCTTTCACCAAAAAATTTGATCAAAGCATAGAAATGGAGGAAAGGGACCAATCTCTCAATCCAAAAGAAAAATAAAAAAAGAAAAAAAATAAAAAATGAAATGGTATAATGGTGAAAACCACAATGTGGCAGTAATAGACCAAAAAATAGTAAAAATAAAGGATGTTTCCAAAGCTGAAAACCCAACTGTGGTGCCTAAGGAAGAGAGATTGGATTCCTTACTAGCACATGATGAAGAGAGATTCCCTATATTGATTTAACCAATAGAAAAGGTTAACATTGTCACCAATATAGATCCAAGATTCATACACCTTGCAGTTTCTTTAACTCTAGTTGAAAGGGAAGACTTCATCAAATTATTTAAGGAAAATCAAGTTAATTTTGCATGGTCTTATTCAGATATGTTGGGGTTAGATCCAAGTTTTATCATGCATCACCTCAAAGTAAGACTAGGAGTTAAGCCAGTGAAACAAAAGTTAAGGAAAATGCATCCTCATATAGCTTTGCTAGTAAAAGAAGAATTGGAAAAATTGTTGAAAGTGGGAATCATTAGGGTTATAACTTATGCCAAATTGATCTCCAATATTGTGTCAATTTTAAAACATGATAAATCGATAAGAATATGCATGAATTTCTGAGATCTCAACTAGGATTTCCCAAAGGATGATTTTTCATTACCTAGTATTTTGATGGTATAGTGGATTTGATGACAAGACACTCCATGTTCTCTCTTATGGATGGATTTAATCGATATAAAAAAATAAATATAGAACTAGAGGATCAAGAGAAAACAACCTTTACATGCCCATGGGGTACATTTTGTTGGAATGTCATGCCCTTCGACCTTAAATATGATGGAGCTACTTATCAAAGGACAATGACTACAATTTTTCATGATATGATGCATACATTTCTTGAAGATTATGTGGATGATATATTAGAAAAATAACATGAAAGGAAAGAACATTTTCCCATCCTAGAGAAAATTTTTACAAGGTTGGAGAAATTCAAAGTTAGATTAAACCCTAAGAAGTGTGCATTTGGTATCCAATCTGGAAAATTGTTGGGTTCCATAGTTTCAGCAAAAGGGATAGAAGTAGATCTGGAAAAAGTTCAAGCTATCATGGAAATGGAGGCTCCTAAAAACATAAGTCAAATGAGATCATTGCAAGGAAGGTTACAATGCATAAGGATATTTATATCCCAATTGGCAGAAAAATGTCATTCTTTCACAATACTTTTACATAAAGATAGAATTTTCAAGTGGGATGAACAATGTGAAGAAGCTTTTACATTATTGAAGTCATATTTTATGAGTCCACCTATTTTGATGCCACCTATCAAGGATAAACCCCTATTATTATACATTTTAGCAACATAACATTCTTTGGCGGTATTTTTAGCTCAAGAAGACAAGGATGGTAAAGAAAAGGAAATCTACTATCTTAGTAGAACTTTGATCAAGTATGAAGTCAATTATAGTTTCATTGAGTGAGCATGTTTAGCGGTAGCTTTTTCTTCTCAAAATCTACGTCATTATACGTTGGTGCACAAAGTCAAGCTTATTGCTAAAATTGATGCTTTAAAGTATCTACTTAGCAAAATAACTCTTACAGGTAGATTGGCCAAATGGGTGATGGCGTTGAGTGAATTTTACATAGAATATATGGATAGAAAGGCCATCAAGGGACAAGTGATAGTTGATCAATTAGTAGACTCTCCTTTAGTAGATTGTCATCCTATTCAAGTGGAATTTCCAAATTTAGAGATAATTAATGAGGAGGCCAAAACATGGAAACTTTATTTTGATGGATCCTACACTCAAAATGGATCGGTGGCAAGCATTCTTTTAATTACTCCTCAAGGTTATAGTATTCCAAAATCCTACAAGCTTACTTTTCCATGCACCAAAAACATTGTAGAGTATAAAGCCCTAGTCATAGGTATCAAGATGGCTTTAGAATGGAAGGTGATTGAATTGCAAGTGTATGGTGATTCCCAACTAGTCATAAATTAGATCAATGATGAGTACCAAACAAAATATGACAAGTTGATGCCCTATAAAATAATGGTAGATGATTGGAAAAATTATTTTTCCTTGATCAATTTTGAGAAAATTCCAAGGGACATAAATAGAGCAGCACATGCCATATCTACCTTAGCCTCTCTTCTTCAAATGCCACAACATAATGCTAAATATGAATTCTTGGTGGAAGAGTTGGTGAAACCCGCATTTGACCTTCCTAATTTCCAAATCATATTCCTTTTAGTTGGAAATGACTCACCTTGGTATGGACCTATTTTTACTTATCTGCAAGACCAAACCTTACCTTTGGACCAAACCCGTAATCAAAAGAGACATTTTATTCTCCAAGCTTCCTATTATACTATCCTTTCTGACGCATTGTATCACAAAAGTCTTGACGGAACACTTCTTAAGAGTCTAGAGGGTGAGGAATAAAAATTATCTTTATGAGAGGTTCAAGAGGGGATTTTTGGATCTCACTCTAGTGGGTTAAAATTAGCTAAGAAAATCCTTCGTATGGGATACTTTTGGCCAACTCTAGAGAAGGGTTCTTGTCACTTTGTTAAGATATGTCAAAAATGCCAATATCATGGAAACATGATCCATGTGCCAGCGCAAGATTTACACCCAATGACCACACCATGGCCCTTTTATCAGTGGTGGTTTGATTTAATAGGGATAATTTTTCCACCTTCATCCACTGGTCATAAATACATTATAACAACAGCTGAATATTTCACTAAATGGGTAGAAGTTATGCCTTTGACAACTTCAATGGGTAAAAAAATCTCTATGTTTATCCTAAGACACATAATTTGTAGATATGGCATTCCTCATGCTATAATTATGGATAATGGAAATAAATTCAAAAACAAAGATGTGGATGAGCTTTGTGACAAGTTCCATATTATACATCATTCTTCTTCCATTTACTATCCTCAAGGAAATGGACAAGTAGAGGCAACAAAAAAAACATTCTTACCATATTGAAAAGGACAATTGATAATTCAGGAAGAAATTGGAATGTTCAATTGAATCCAACATTATGGGCATATAGGACCAACATAAGGACACCAATAGGAGCCACACCATTTTCATTGGTGTATGGGGCCGAAGCAATTTTTCCTTTAGAGGTTGAGATCCCATCTTTAAGAGTTTCTCTACAAGGATTGATAAAAAATGAAGACTATAGGGTTGCTAGACTTCAACAATTGGAGATTCTAGAAGAAAATCAAACCCAAGGCATATGAATACCTCAAAGTATAGCAAAATAGTATGTCAAGAAACTACAACAAGAGGATCATACCTAGAACATTTCAATTTGGGGACTTAGTGTTGCAAGAGAATCATAAGAATCAAGTGGAGAGAGAAAAGAAAGGAAAATGCAAAGCAAAATGGTTAGGACCATTTATCATTACTTCTTCTTTTGGCATGGGGACATATAACTAGCTGATTGTGAAGGAGAAGAATTACAAGACCCCATCAATAGTATTCATTTAAAGAGGTTTTATATCCGATTTGATGAAAGTGTATAGGTTAAAGAGTATCATTTGAAAGAGTATCAGATGAAAGAAAACATCATTCTTTGTACAGTTGAAAAGAGATCCTAAAAAAATTCAAAAACATTGAGAAAGAGATCCTGAAAAAGTTCAAAAACATTGAGAAAGAGATCCTGAAAAAATTCAAAAAACAATGGAATTTTTTTTGAAAAAAAATTGAAAAAGTCAAAAAATTAAGCATGAAGAAAGAAAAAACATTCAAAGATGGATCCTAAAAAAATTTGTTATCTTGGTGAAAACCTGGTAAACAGGCGCCTTGGTAATAAATCAAAAAAATCAAAAAGGATAAAAGGGCCTTGGTGACAACCTAGCAATAGGCGCCTTGCTAGCAAAAATAAGAGAAAATGAGAAATAAATTTAGGAGGGTGAAAACCTGGTAAACATGCACCTTTTTGACCCTTAGGTTTTTCCTAGTTTCATTTGTACATATTGTCTTTACTTCATTTGTGCATAGTCATAATAAAGTCTTTGAGCAGAATTTTGTCAAGCCTTGTTCATCCTCGGATTTTATTTTTCCTAGGTTACTCTTTGTTCATTTACACTTGGGGAGATTCATTTCAAAATCGGTGGATTTCTAGAAAACTTCAAGTCACAATTTGTGCATAAAAAAATTGACAGATAAAATTTTTAACCTTTGATATACATCATTGTTCAACCAAACATTCGATCTCGACACTTGATCCTAGACCTTTTGAGACATTATTATCAAGATTAAAAATTTGCAAAAAGAATCACAAGATCAGATTGGATGGAATTCTATTGGAAAACTGGAAAAAAATACAAACACTTATTGGTTTTATGAGTTTTGATTGCTCGAGTCATGTCTTTTTAGCCAATTGATGATATTTTTATTATATTGGTGATGATGAAAGCATGACATATTTTCTTGCTTGTTGTGTGACTGTTTGGAAGTTTATTCACCAAGATATGTAAACTTGTCTAATGACATGATTATTAAAGAATCATCGAGGACATTTTCATATGGAGAACTGTCAATTTTTTTTGTTTACGCAAACAAATATCTTAGCTATTTAGATCTACCATATCTTAATACCAACATCTACTTGCAACATTGAATTCGATGAAACTGGTATTCAAAATCCCATAGTTGGATACTTCAACTAGTGAGGGTTGTACTAGTTTTAACTGATTGAAGTCTGATAAAAGAAGTATTCATATTTTCATGTTGTGGTTATCCAACCAGTGATGATTGTACGTTCTCCTGGTTCAAAAATCTCAATGATGAAAGTATATCCATTTGCATTACTTTGCAAAAATGGCAGTTAGTTGCATTTGCATTTTTAGATTAATTTGTATAAAAGTATTTTCCTAAGTTAAAGGGGTAGAAAAATGATCAAAAAGGGGTTTTAAATCATCAATTCCTTGTTCAATTCAACTATGGAGATTTTCTTGTACATTTATCATTGCATTCATTAAGCATTAAAACATTATTTACAAGTTCTAGATCATTAAACATTATTCATTTATCCAAAATAATTATATTCATTTCATCATTCATATAGGTGCATCTCATAGATATATTAAATTATAAAAATATCAAAAATAACATGCATTCATTTAAATTTATTGCATTTACCATTACATTACATTTATCATTTAGAATTTCATACATCATAAATTAAAAGCATTTACAAATAAAGCTTGCATACATTTTCATCCATATAACTATGTCACATATAAGACATTGCATCCATAGCATATAAATAAAGTGCATCATAACATCATATTTAAAATCATATCATCAAAGAAAGTCTCATATATCATCAACTTATCATGGAAATCAAGAGAGATCAACTCATCATAACAGTGGAAAACAAATGTCAACATGTATAATCAAAGATACATCATATAAAGAGGTACATCATGATCAAAATACATATGGTACATCGATATATCAAAACAGGATCAACTCTAAACTAGGGGAACCACCTATATCACCTATCCCACATGTACCATTTGTCCCATTAGGACCACCTATGCCATCTGTACCTCTACTGGCTAAACTGTTGTGATTTGTCTAAGGTACCTGACTAGTACTAGCTATACTAGGCCTCTGTGCCATCATAGTCATGAACTACTGGATCATGCTTGCCACCTTATCAATTAGACCACTCATTGCCATCATACCATCTTGTAAGGTCTTGACATGCTAATTCAAGGTGTCTATAGTCTGTGGTGCCTATGGAGCATCTGGAGCCTGTGGTGCAACAGTTACCTATGGTGCAATGTGTATTTATGGCACAATCTGTAGAGGAACCTGTCTAGAAAAAAATATCTAAGCCTATCTATCCACTCTCTTTCATATCTGTCCCCAAACTGCTAGAGGAACCTAGGCATATTTGATACCAAATCCTCCACCTTTAGCTCTCACTCTACCACCTCTAATCTTGACTTTGCCACCCATCCTGCCACCACCACCTCTCACCCGAACTCTCTAAACCCTATATCTACCACCATCTCTCCCACCACATCTCCCCCACTGCCAACACCATAATCATTTGAAGGATCATCTATGTTAGAAATAGGCTCACTTGGATCAATGAACCATGGGAATCTGTGTCATGAGAACCACTGTGAATAATCTATTGACATCCCTACATCAAGAACATGATCCCTCATATCCCACATTGCGCATCCCATCCTATGGATCTCATCACAAGCATACTATAAATCAGCCTATGGTCCCCACATCGACCTCTCTACCTATACTCAGACATACAATGCTAATCCTTGTGGGATATCCTATATCCTGACAAACTATCAGAGTACATGATAGAAGAAGAATCTCTCAATAACCAATGGTGATCGACCAATCATCCATTGAAGAGAAAACATATAAGGAAGCTCTAAGTCATCCTCCTGTCAGGCCTCACAAGAAAGATACGGATGCCAAATCACCTTATCCATGTCATCGAGCATACGTCACCAAAAATCTAATTTTCCTAGATGAGGCTAGACAATCACTCCCTCATACAAAAATCCATATGGCTAATGTGGATCACAAACTCTCCTCACAATCAGCCTAGTGATAGGGATACGCTCCCATGTCCATATCTTAAGTAATATCACTCTTGCAGATAGAGCCACACCATGTCTATAAACTACATCATGAAGCTTGTGATATAATGCACAAGCACACAAGATCCCTAATTAAATCTTCATGGATATTCAATCATATCCTCTAGGATGCAACCCCATCCAACTACGAAACTGTGACCTCATCGATTCAGTAGCAAGAATCCTCCTATCAATTAACAGAGTACTATTGAAAGTCAAGGAAATGAAACAAAATATGCCCAAGGATTTCTCTCATCACCGATCATAGGATCTGTGAACACTCATCTACACGCCTCTCCATCATACACCTAATCATAGTAGACTCACTCTCCTTGATTTAAAATCTTGAAAATATGATACACATCCTTGGGTGTGATCGTCATCTCTGTGGCAAGTGGAAGGTATTATGGTTGGAGTGCCATCACTCCACCATAGCTATGAGTAAACCCCAGTTCATCTGGACTCGGGGCATATCTAGTAAGAAAAATAATCCACAGAGACCTATCACTCGTCTCTCTCACACTATCAACTGATTAACCATATCCAATGGCCAAGTTGGTAATCCATGAGTGTATAATCTCCAGAATCACACCTATTTTGAAATCAAATGGAATTATATTAGTATCATCATTTTAGTTGGATCATTCTAATTCAATCAAATTTCTATCAATCTATTGCTCTTTTTAAGCACATCTCTTTTCCCCCTGACTCTATATTGTGATGATGGAGAAAACATCAATGTATTCTACCTATCTGGATTGACATTATCAAACATTCATCTAACATGGTTATATTAACATAAAAAACAATTGTTTTCATCACAAACTCGGGCTTAATCTATCATGCAAATGATCAGTTATCCTATTCATATCAGAGATGATTCAATTTTGGATTCAAATTTTAAATCAGGTTAAGCGTTACTTCATTTTAGTGTACGCGTCATTTTATCAGAGTCTACACGTTAATTTTCCTATGCACTAGTTGATTTTTACTATGCATTATTTCATCACTTGAATGCAGAATTTTAACTAGTAAGTGTCACTTCGCGGACTACTCGCTACTTCATTTATTGGACGTGCTACTTTACTTGGGTTTTTGACCTAGGGTTTGCTACGCATTATCTTAAACTTGAAATGCAAAAACCTAATATTTTACTACGCGCTATTTCACACTACTCTACATCCTAGTTAATATTGTGGATACACTACTTTAAACTAAACGCGTCATTTTAACCTATCCTATGCGCTATTTGACAAGAAATTAAATTTTATACTCTAACATCAAGTTTTTAGCATAAAAATTCAAAATTGATCAATCAAAAGTGGTTAGAAGCACTCATAAGGGGTCCATACTCTACTGGTCCCTAAAAATGATGTCCAAACTTGAATCTTTGCTCCTGAATAGGGATCACCATCGCTATCATCTCAGTTTTCAACAAGTGAAAATGAGAGGTAATAAGTAAACGTGAATGTGAAAATGACCCTTTTCACCCTAATTTATACCTTTTTGACTTTTAAAAAATGTATTTTACCCTTTGACCTATTTTGAGTTGAGTTTCTTCACCAGGGGCATTATTTTTCAAATCAAATTTATTGGGAACCTCATCGAAAGTCACACAATCTCAGCCATTATTATTTCAAATCATTTTGATTCATTTCCCAATGGGGCATCATATTTGCATCAATGGATCAACACCAGGAGCTCATTTTGGAACATGTTTCTCATCATCTGGGGCAATAATCTTTTTATCAAAGCTGCATAATTAATCAAACTGCATCTAAGGCATTCTTAATTAATCTACATCTGGGGCATTAAAATTTTCAATCGTTATCTGGGAAATATTCTTCAAATCAGTGGTTCACATCAGGTTTTTCATCCAGCATCAATTAGATCAGACATCAAAATTGTTTCAAATCAGGCTTATCCAATCAAAGATTTCTTTGAACCAATGTGCTTCACACATCAGTTAAAATAGGGGCATTTGTAGACACCTAATTTTAGTCAAGGTGAATTAATCCAGACTAAAGTGAGCAAAATCAATTGAAATAAATGCAAATCAATCAAATTGTGAATTATTTGAATTATTATTAAAGCCATGGATTAATCAAATCAAATAAATCAATTTAATTATGCAATTGAAATTAATCATTTAATTGTATAGTTAAAAAATCAAATTAAATTAAATCCAACCCCTTTAAGGGTACACATGGCTAAAGAAATCAATTAAATCAATTAGATAAATCTCTTAATTTCCTCATCTCTCACATGGGTTAAAATCCATCAACCAATGATGATTGAGAATGGAAGTGTGAGGCCTCACCCCGAACCCCATCGTAGTTTTTCCAATTTTTCTTCTTATGATAGACTTAGCACCTGATACTTTATATTTTGATGCACTATGGACCTTATGGATTTTATGCCTTATGTCATGAATTGATCATTTTGGATGTTGGATACATGATACTTTATGATGCACCTTATGGACTATATTATGTTTCTATTATGGACATTTATTTTGAGACAATTGTTTTGGAAAAAACATTATGGTTATGTTATGGATTATTGATGATATGAGAATTAGAAATGGATATTAAATTGAGATATCATGCAATGTGAATATTACCTTATTTTATATGCTTAAATGAAATTATTATTGCTTGCAATCTTAGGTAATAAATTTAGTATGTTGATGCTTCCTTAAGTTTTCGAATATAGCTTATTTCTTTATGATGTATATTTATCTCCTCGGACTACTGATATTTGAATTGAGAGTGTAGGTATGAGACCATGGTATTTAATCCGGGGAACCAAACATAGGTATATGTGAATTTAGTTTAAGCCAAGGTTGCATCTAATGAGAGACAAGACCTCATTGTATCATAATTTAATTTGTAAACGTAAATGGTTGATTGTGGGAATGTATTCCTTAAATGTATTTTCATATTTATTTTCCTTGTGGTTATGCCCAAGTGGATATGACATGGTCTAGTGATGTGTAAATTTTTGTGTGTTTCATTTGACACTTGTGAATGTACTTAACACCATGACATGTCAACTTGGGAATGATTGTCCACCTACCTAGATAAGTACATTAGTGAATCCCCATATGCATACCTTGGTTTAGTAGATGGAGGTGTGGTCATTTCATTTGAATTTCGTAAGTACCCTTGTAGTAGATTTTTGGAGGAGTTTAAAAGTGCCTAGGGGTGTGTTGGGGTCATTTTTAGGTAGCCCACTTGTTATACCAATATATAAGGGCCATTTTAACCCTAGGATAGCCTCTGGTTGACCAAGAGACCCTTCCAAAAGTTGGTTTCCCAAGTTGGACGAAAATCAGCTTTTGGGAGGCTTGATCTTGGGTAGACCACCTTTCCATTTTGATGCAAGGGCCTTACTCACCTTTTTGGAGTTTCTTTTCTAGGATCTATTTTTAGAAAGCTATAAGAGTTTAGGGAAAAGAGACCAATTAGAGGGCTTTCCTTCTCCCCATGAGTTTTCTAGTGGCCTTTTAGTAGGGACTCTCCATGTTGGAGAGTTTGAACACCCACTCTCTAACTTAGAGACTTAGCTAGAGTTTGAACACCCACTCTCTATCCAAGATAAATCTTAAATTAGGGTACCATCAGTTGAGAATCGTGGAAAGTCATATCCACAAGAGAGCTTTCTGGACTAGATACAGACATTATGAGTTCACAGTTGTACCTTTTGGTCTTACAAATGCCCCTGCTATATTCACGAGCCTCATGAATGGGGTATTCCACACTTTCCTTGATAGGTTTGTGGTTGTGTTCCTTAATGACATATTGATATATTTTTGTAATGAGAAGGAACATGAGGAGCACTTGAGGTAGGTATTATAGTGTTTGAGGGACAATCAGTTGTATGGAAGCTTGTCAAAATGTGCCTTCTTCATATCAGAGGTCGAGTATTTAGGCCATGTGATATCAGGTGATGGAATCTCAGTAGACCCATCAAAGATTGATGTCATTATGAATTGGACAGCACCTACTACCGTGACTGAGGTTAGGAGATTCATGGGTCTCGCAGGTTATTACAGACATTTTGTTAAGGGTTTCTCTAGACTGGCTCATCCTATCAAATCCCTTCAGAGAAAGGGAAAGAAATTTGAATGGACAAAGAAGTATGAGAGGGCCTTTTAGGAACTCGAGAAAGCACTTACCAGTGCACCTATTTTAGTAGTGCTAGAACCATCGGTAGATATTTTGGTTTGCACGGATGCCTCCTTAGATGGTTTGGGGGAAGTACTTATGCAGGGTGGACGAGCTATAACATGTGAGTCTAGGAAACTTAAGACTTATGAGTTCAATTATCCTACCCATGACCTTGAGCTTGCGGTAGTGGTGCATGCATTAGTGAGATGGCAACACTTCCTCTTAAGACACCGATTTGAGCTTCATTCAGACCATTAGAGTTTGTATTATATATTCACTCAACCAAACCTTAATGCTAGATAGTGTAGGTGGATGGAGTTCTTATGTTAGTATGAATTTGATGTCCATTATATCAAGGGGAAAGAGAATGTAGTCACCGATGCCTTTAGTAGGAGGTGACATGAGTTATCATCCATGATCACTGGTATAGATTTGAGAGATCATATACTACATCATTTGCAGGAGGATGAGTGGTATATAGAGGTTTGTCAGCTGATCCGATGTTAGAGGCCCCTTATGGGGAGATTCTCAAAGTATTCCTTGGAGTCTGATGGACTATTACATCATAGAGGATGCATCTATGTACCTTCTATAGAAGAATTGCATAATACCATTATGCTAGAGGCTCATAGAGCCCCTTATGTAGTGCACCCTAGAGTTAAGAAGATGCATGCTGATTTGAGACAAATCTATCATTGGTCGGGAATGAGGCAGCACATTATAGAGTTAGTAGCTTGATGCCTTGAATGCCAGAGGGTTAAGGCAAAGCATGGTCATCCTAGAGGGCTCCTTCAGCCTCACGAGGTACCTATGTGAAAGTAGGGTGTTATATCCATGGATTTCATTTCCAGTCTCCCTATGTCATCTTGTCACCATGATGCCATCTTGGTAACAGTTGACAAGTTGACCAAAGTTTCCCACTTCTCACCCATCCATACCACCTATACAACTCTAGTAGTGGCATAGGTTTTCTTGAGAGATATTGTTAGACTGCATGGCATTCCTCATAAGATAATTTTTGACAGGGATTCTCTCTTCACATCATCATTTTGGAGGGAATTACAGATAGCCTTGGGCACCAGGCTCAATTTTAGCACAACTTATCCCCTAGAGATAGATGGTCAGACAGGGAGATTCAATTAGATAATCAAGGATATGCTCCGTATGTATGTTATGGACCATCATGTTAAGTAGGAGGTGTACCTACATTTAGTAGATTTTGCCTATAATAATGGGAATCATTCATCCCTGGGTATGCCACCATATCAGGCATTGTACGATAGACCTTGCAGGACACCTTTGATTTGGGATAGGATGGAGGATAGGGGAACTATTGGACCACCATTAGTTCTAGAGATGGAGCAGTATGTAGCCTTGATTAGGCAGCATCTTCTACAGGCACAGGATCGATAGAAGAAGTATGCTGATGCAAAAAGGATAGATTGGGTCTACATAGTCGGAGATAGGGTCTTCTTGAGAGTGTGGCCTCATAAGAGTCCAATCCATTTCAGAAAGGGCTCTAAGTTTGCACCTTGATTTGTGGGACCATTTGAGATATTGGAGAGGATAGGACCAGTTGCCTATCGTCTAGCCTTGCCACCTAGCCTATCACACATCCATGATCTGTTTCATGTTTCTGTTTTGATAAAATATATTAATGATGAGTCTCAAGTGATAGATTGGTATGCCTTACAGGTGGAGTCAGACAGGTAGCTAGAATTGGAGCCTATTCAAATTTTGGAACGCTAGACGCTAGGACTTTGAGGCTGAGAGCTAGACCAGGTTAGAGTTTAGTGGGATTTCTATGATGAGGTTACAGCTTCATGGGAGGACACAACATAGATGAGAGCTCAGTATCCCCATATTTTTTATGAAATCCAGGAGGAAGTTCAAGCCTAGGAGGGATGATGTGAGGCCTCACCCCAAACCCCATTGTATTTTTTCTACTTATGATAGACTTAGCACCTGATACTTTATATTTTGATGCACTATGGACCTTATGAATTTTATGCCTTATATCATGGATTGATCATTTTGGATGTTGGATACATGATACTTTATGATGCACCTTATGGACTATATTATGTTTCTATTATGGACATTTATTTTGAGACAATTGATTTGGAAAAAACATTATGGTTATGTTATAGATTATTGATGATATGAGAATTATGAGAAATGTATATTAAATTGAGATATCATGCAATATGAATCTTACCTTATGTTATATGCTTAAATGAAATTATTATTTCTTGCAATCTTAGGTAATAAATTTAGTATGTTGATGCTTCCTTAAGTTTTCGAATATCGCTTATTTCTTTATGATGTATATTTATCTCCTAGGACTTCTGATATTTGAATTGAGTGTGTAGGTATGAGACCATGGTATTTAATCCAAGGAACCAAACATAGGTATATGTGAACTCAGTTTAAGCCAAGGTTGTGTCTAATGAGAGACAAGACCTCATTGTATCATAATTTAATTTGTAAACGTAAATGGTTGATTGTGGGAATGTATTCCTTAAATGTATTTTCATATTTATTTTCCTTGTGGTTATGCCCAAGTGGATATGATATGGTCTAGTGATGTGTAAATGTTTGTGTGTGTCATTTGACACTTGTGAATGTACTTAAAACCATGACATGTCAAATTTGGAATGTTTGTCCACCTACCTAGATAAGTACATTAGTAAATCCCCATATGCATTCCTTGGTTTGGTAGATGGAGGTGTGGTCATTTCATTTGAATTTTGTAAGTACCCTTGTTGTAGATTTTTGGAGGGGTTTAAAAGTGCCTAGGGGTGTGTTGGGGTCATTTTTAGGTAGCCCACTTGTTATACCAATAGATAAGGGCCATTTTAACCCTAGGATAGCCTCTGGTTGACCAAGAGATCCTTCCAAAAGTTGGTTTCCCAAGTTGGACGAAAATCAACTTTTGGGAGGCTTGATCTTGGGTAGACCATCTTTCCATTTTGATGCAAGGGCCTTACTCACCTTTTTTGAGTTTCCTTTCTAGGATCTATTTTTAGAAAGTTGTAAGATTTTAGGGAAGAGAGATCAATTATAGGGGTCTCCTTCTCCCCATGAGTTTTCTAGTGGCTTTTTAGTGGGGAATCTCCATGTTGGAGAGTTTGAACACCCACTCTCCAACTTAGAGACTTAGCTAGAGTTGGCGACATTGGAAAGAGGACTTAGGCTAAAAGGGAGCTCTTCTAAAACTTTCTTTCCATAAGCTTGGATCTTTGTTGGTGGAGATTTTCCATCTCATTTCTTGTTGTTTTATTTTGTGTTGTAAGAAAGATGAATGTAGTGTGTTTTTTATTGAGTTTTGTAGTTATGTTCTTGTAGTCAAGTTCTATGTTTTTTGAAATATGTGTATTGCTTCTTTCTTGTAAATGTTGTTAATGGGAGTCTCAAGGCTCACTCACCCTTGGGAGGGAAGAGAAGCATTGGGGGTGGAGGGGTTTGACAACCCTTGGTGTAGAGTATCTCCTCAAGGAGGAGAGGGAAAAATCATGGAGTATGGGATCCATGAAGTCACCCTTGTTGTTGTTTTTCTCTTGGGGGTCATAAGGGCATCTTGATGATGATGGGAATGAAATTGAAAGGAAGTTCTTATTTGTGTAAGAATTATGAGGGCTTAGATTATAGCTTTGGTTTTGGCCTTCTCCCTTAGGTATTTGGTCCACTTCACCCCATTTAGGGTCATAAGAAGACCCATTGTGATAGCCTTGGTTGGGAGTAAAATGTGAGTTTTGCATCTTTGTGTTGTTGTTTGTTAATATGTTTGTTTTCCCACCTTTTTTTTGGTTCCCCACACTAGGGGGTGGCCTCATAAGAGGCCTAGGTTGGGTGGAGAGCAGCCCATGGTCTCTTGTGTTTCCCTTGTTATGTTTTGCAGATTTAAAAAAAAAACTTGGAGCTACTTGAAGTAATAGAGTTGCATTTGGAAGAAAAGAGATTTGTTGTTTGTTCTTTTTGCACATCTCTATATGTGTATGTAAAGGCCCTTGTGGCATTGAAAGAAAGTATGTTATTAGAGAAAGAAAAATGTAAAGAGCCATGTGGCTGAAAATTAGGTATTCTTGTGACATTGGGAAAGTTTATTATGTTGAAATTTTTTAGATTTTTAGAATTTATGCTCTTGATTTAAGTAAAGATAATTTGTTATGTCTAGAGATATGTAAAATGAATCTTGCTATACTCTTTGAAAATAGAAAGCATATATATGATTTGAAAACACTTGTCATTTAAATTCTTTATGGCATATACATTAATTTTTCTGCAAACCTAGAAGTTAAAGAAAAGAGAAAATTATCTTAGAGATTAGACCTAGTTTATTAGTATGTTATAAGTGACAATAACAAAAAAAAAAAAAAAAGCAATAGTTTATATTTAAGACATAAATTGTATTTTTTACTTTGGTGTTATATATAAGAAAATATGTTTTAAAAAAAAGGATGTATACATGATTACTTTTCTAGATTGATAGTTTAATATCTGCATAAAGGAAAATAAAAATAACTAAATCTATTAATCCTATTATTTGCATTTTGTTATGATTACACAACTGAATATATATATAGAGAGAGAAAGAAATAGACAAAATTTAAAATCTGTTAATCCTTATTAAGTTCTGGCTTTTCTTTATTGCAGTATATATATATATATATATATATATATACATACATACATACATAATAAAAATATTTATTAAAAAAAGGGGTTTGCTTTTTTTTACCCCCCCCACTAACAAGGGAAAGGCTCGGCCGCAACCCATGGCCAAAGCCACTGGGAAGCAGCTCTGCCATGACCCGTGCTCAAAACCACAGGGAAGCGGCTCAGCCATAACCCATGGCCGAAGCCACTGGGAATTGGCTTTGCCGCGACCCATGGCCAAAGCCATAGGGAAGCGACTCGGCCGCAACCCATGGCCAAGGCCGCTGGGGAGCGGCTCCACCGCGACCCTAGGTCGAAGCCACCGGGTCTCTTGCCTTGAATAAAAAATATGCAGCTCCCCCAATGCAAAAATATGATGTTTATATATATTCTTTGTAAATAAATATATATATAGTACTTGTATATGTATTTATTTATAGAGTATATATTCACTGAGAATACCTCCAGCTATGGACTCTATACCTGCAACATATTACAAACACAAAAAAAAAGAGGGTTTCAAAGAAGAAGTAGAGAGAAGAAAGAAGAGAAGACTCTTCTTTTGTCTCACCAAAATATGGACCCTAACCCTAATTTCAAATTAGGGTTAGGGGTTGCATAATGAGAGAAGATAGTTAACCTTTTTTTATGTTAGTGTTTTTTGTGGGGGTTTTAAATAAAAAAAATTCTGTGGGGGGGATAATGCAATTTGAAGTTATGGCATGTCTATGCTTGGGAGGGAATAGGTATTGTGTGTATCTATTTAGGATGTTACTCTTTTATAATCGTTTGAAATAAATTTCCTTTTTCTAATAGATTATTAACCATATTATAATAATAAATCTATGACATTAAGTGATTTTTTTTTAAAAGAGCTAATTTATAAATGCTTGTTTTATGGGATGAGAACTATTATAGTGGTGTTTTATTATTATTATTATTATTTGGATATTACTATAAGAATAATATAACAACATAAGTTAGCAAACTAATATAAAAGTTGATTGATATTTACTTTAATTATTAAATTGTCCATAGGCCATCTAGATTAGGATAAAATCTTTTATAGGCTATAGAGACTTTAACATATTTAGGGTTATAATGGGGGAATAAAGCTTCCAATTCAGTGAATTTTAATTTTAATAGATAAAGGTTTAGGGTGATACCCAACTCATTAATTTTATTTTTATGTGGCCATTATATGTGGCCAGCATAATGACTATTGTAAAAATAATATTACAGTACAAGTTTAAATGTAATTCCCTTAGTGAGATGTAGGAAGGTTTACGTAATTTAGTGACTTGTTTAAGTATTTAATTAATTCCTTTTAATCAATCGTAGGGAGAGCTTTCTCTTGCATCATCAAAATCTATTAAGACTTCAGTAACCTTAATTGGTACCCTCGAGCAATTTAACTTAGTAGATTTGATTTGAGTTTAGAGATGTTGACATGCGGTCATGATTCCCCTTAACCCTTCTTGCGATTCTTGTTAACGCCACCCTATTGTTCTAACTAAGTAATCTTTGTCTTAGCTTAGCAGGTTTAGTAAACATCTTAACTGCATTCTTAAGACTTTAATTAACCTTTCAAAAAAAAGTTGTTGCATTTTTGGGCGTAAAATTTTGGGCATGACAAGAAGCTCACAAGGATCAAACCAAATTCATCCTACATCACAATTCTTGCAAATGCATCTTAATCACTCAAAGTGTCCCCTCATTTGAAACCACCCTTTAAATGGTCTTAACCTTTGAGACCATTGACCTAACCTAGCTCTAATCATGAGTTAATCAACTCTACCCCCTACCCTTTGGAAATCCTTTAAATAGAATCCATTTTTAATGCATTATCATCACACACATTCATGAAGCAAAGCATAATTACTATAGGAAAATTATCTTCATAATTTGCATTTTAGTGAACATTTAAGTTTAAATTAGCATAATTCTTCATCAATTCTCATATTAAGACTGTCATTATGGATGCTTAGGTTGAGAGCATACTATTTTGTTTCTTAATTAGGGAGTCATGAGATGCTCATTGTTTGATTTTCAATTCAATCAGTTAATCCTTTGAATTGATTAGATTACAAGTTAATTTCATGAAGGTATAGTTTTCTATATACACAAATATATGTATTCATGTGTTCATCTTTTTGATGATAGGTTTGTAGGTACCGGGCAACGTTTTCCCTGAATTGCCAAGAGTGAGCATGCCCTATCACAATATCTCAATGGTAAAAGAGTAAAGATAATATTCAGGCCTAAATCCCTATCCTAAACCTATATTTTGTCCTAGGAATGGACAAGAATATTACTGAATACCCTATCTGAATCCATCAAGGTGACATGGATTTGTGAGCCTTTCTGTGTGCGCTTGTTGTTTCTATTTCAGTTGCTTTTTTTGTTTAGATGGTTTCAGTTAAAATAATGATGCTATTTGACTTGTTTTGGTAAATGTGTAATTATGGCAATTATTAATTTTAATAATTACACCTTTAATAAGGTTTAAAATATTAATATAGTAAATATATGGATATTTAATAATTAAATATTAATTAATTGATTTAATTATTAACTCTTAATTGAATAATTGAGATTTATTGATAGATTAATTAATATTAAATCCAAATATTGGAATTAATTGCGAAAATTAAATCATTAATAATTACTTAAGTTTCATTATTTTTTTATTTAATTAAAATAATATCATGTAATTAATATGCACTTTATTAATTAATTTTGACTTTAACTTTATTTTATAAAGTTAATTTGTGAAAAATGATTAAAGTAAATAAATGAAATTAAAGTATTTCTTTTAATATTTAATTTAAATTTTAATCTTAATTAAAGTTGCACTTTTGTAAACCTAATTTCCCTGGGTTTTCTATATATCTAAATTGAAAGCCATTTGGAAGCTATTCAATCAGGTGGAAGGAGAACTCAGGAGGTTAAACAATTTTTTTAAAGCTTAGGAGTATTTTGGATCACATCATTCTTCAGGATTGTATCAGATCTGTTCTTCAATTGTTGAGGTAGTGTTTTAAAACTTTGTTAATTCCAGTTGTTCAGATCCCTATCTTCTATGCATCTGAATTGTTGGGATCCTGTGTTTGAAGCTTCCTTGTTTAAATTGTCTAATTATATTGTTAAAAATATGAGGAAATAGGATGTTGGTTTGATGTTATGGTTTTTCCTTCTCGTATGTGTGTCAGATCTACTTTTTGGGCTTAAGGGTTTCATTGGAGTAATCTAGGTTATAAATGGCTATTAGGGTTTTCAGATCTGTACAAACCTCTTCCTATGATTGAAAATTGAGGTTTGATTACCAAAAATATTATTTAGCCTTCAGATCCATGATATACACTTATTAAAAATTGAAAACCATGCCTTTACCAGATGCCTGTTCAGTCCCCAGATTCATATTTGCATGGAAACAAGATAGTGGGGTTAATTTTTGCATGCTAGAGTACTAACTTAATATTATTGAATATTTGCATTAGTTCCCTATTATAGTAATTTGCATGTGTTCTTCAAAGATTCTATTATCTTCCCCTTCTAAAATTAATTGTCTTTGTAAAAAAATAACAATATCAATTATTTCTGTCAAAACATTTTTTAAAAGAGCTTGTGGAACCATGTTATCAAACATTATATATATATAAATAAATAAAATTAAAATGGCATGGGGTGGCGGGGGCCACCAACACCTCCACCACCCACGACAAGCATGTCGTTGTCGAAGGCAACTTACTATTGCACGACAACAACCTCTGCCAAACGACAGTGTACTGCTGCACAACAACAAGAACTGCCGACAACAAATTTTGTTGTTGTGGCAACAATGGGCTATCATAGGGTAATGTCGGTGGGCTAGTCTCCCCCAAATTACCATATGTTTGGTTTTAAATTTTTAGCTATGATTTTTTTTAAGTGGAATTTATTTTATTTTATTAAATTTTTTTAATTTAATGATTTTTTGTTAAATAAAATATTATTATTTAAGAATTAATTAATATTAATTCATAGTAATATTAATAATTATTATTTATATTTTCTAATTAGATTAATAAAATATATGTATATGTTTTTTCATTTAGTATTAATTTTTATTGATATTTAATCAATAAAATATTATTCATTATTGATATTAATTTGTAGTTTATGAAGTTTTGAATTAATAAATTTATTTTTTTATATGTATTTATGCGCGGTCTTGAGGTGTATGACTATGGGCAGATAATTATGTTTTAAATCAAATTGGACTTTAGTCAATATAGAATTTTATGTTAAATAAATTAAAAACTATGAATTGATCCAGTTGTTTTTCTTACACTTTGTTGCTTTGATTATTTTGTTATTCGAGAGTGTAAGTTAACTTTTTAGGATATGTGAATATCAGAGGTGGGGTGTATTTTCTTTTGATACTTAGGTGCTTATGTGTCCTTTTATTGTTCTATATAATGTTGTGTTGGTTTGATTTCTTTTACCCAACCCTGTCATCTTAAGCTCATGTTCGGAGACACTTTGAGAATGCTTTAATGATAGCATAGTTTTGAGAACCAGTAGTTCTTGTATGGGAAGGAACTAGTTTTGGGGTTTTATGTATTTCCATCTTGATGTCTTGATCCTTTATGAGCATATGGGACATTAGATAGGTACATCTTAGGGGAGTGGCTTACAATAGGGGTCCAAGACCCAAAGTGATCAGATCCAGGGTAACCTATCGTAAGTTGGTAATAAGTGATAACTTAAAAAACTTACTACATCAAACATTAATAAGATAAATATGATGTCTCACTCATACCTTGAATGCTTTTACATGTTAAGAATGGAATGGGATTATACCTAGAGTAGGTATGATTATATTTCCTCATCTTCATGAGAGGATATTCTGGTTTCACATGTGTCATATTGAGGGTCTGGGGTCCAGTGTGACCAGTACAGGGTAACTCAACTAGGTGATGTTTGAGGGTCCGAGATTTAGAGAGACCATTCTAGGATAACTCAAGTAGGTGACCATGTGATGACACTCTTATATTATGTAGCCTAAGTCTCCTCCGTAGGTCCTACGTTTTCCTCTGGTGGTTGGTATTTGACTTTTTTCTTTTGGATTTTCATTTCAATATTTTGTAATTGATGGTTTTGGGTTACTTTTGGTATGTTCTTTATCAGCGATTGGTGTACCCTTGTATTGGCCTATGATCTCTAGTATTTCTTGATCATTCCTATTTATATCCTTGTACCATTTCATTAAGCCTTTCCTGCTTTTGTGTACCTATGTGTGTGCATCTGATGTTATCTCCTTAGCATTATGTGAGTGGACCTTTGGTTTCATGAGGATGGCTGGTAGTCCATTTGAGATCTGATGTCTTGTTCATATTGGATGATCCTTGTTGCATTTCTATCTTCTTGATTCTTCTCAAGGCTTGTTCATTATTATGATAATGTAAATTTGTACATTTTTTTATATTAGTTGACATCCATTCAAAGGATGTATTGTATTTGTTGGAGATTTGATTCTGAGTAGTTGATTGATTGTATGTTTTTCATTGATGACAACATATAATACACAGTAGTAATTTTGTATGTACTTATCAGAATGATCATATGAAGACTTGCGTGGATAGATACATGTTGTTGACATGTTTATTATGTTATGTTCATACACACAGACCCAAATATGATGTTTCAGTAAAGTTATGTAATTATCTTATTGGCAGTTACAGTTCTAGAAGTGTAACGGTTTAGGGCCGACGTATATCACGTGTTTCTTGAGTTGCACCTATCTTCTGTATATGCATGTGTATATTCATAATTAGTTATGAGTTGATGATATTAATCCAAAGGCGCTAAATGTGTTTCAAGAAGATTGCAAAGTTATAGTTAAATTGGTGAGGCCGACTTAGTGAAGCGTCATGTCTATTCGATTTATACTTGTGCGTTTGTAATAATGCTTGCATGCTTAGTAGAGCCAAAAAGGATCTTATGAAGAGTTTTCTTATAGGTCCCATGATCTCATACTATGAGGAAGATACTTATAGCAAGTCAAAGGTGACACGCTAAGTGTGAATGATATGAAAAGATAAGAAAGATGTACAGAGAAGATTATCAGAGTTGGTTCATTCATCAAGAGTCTATGTGAAGAAGAAGTGAAAGATTTCAATACACTATAACTGATCAAGATAGTAGGTCTACTCTATAGTTCATCATCAGATATAGTGCATATCTTTTATATAGAAGGTTGTATCCTTCACCATCAAGCAGTGAGCTTTTGGACAGTGAGTCCACCATCCCTAACAGGGTTATTTGTAAAAGACTCCTAGCAGGGTCTAACCCTTAACCAAGTCACTATACTTATTGCATTGTAATGTACAACTCCTAACAGGGTTGAAATATCTTCTAACAAGGATTACTACAAACAAGTATAGTTTATTGTGGGTTCTAATTCCCACCAGGGTTTTTACCATTTGGTTTCCCCATAATCAAATTGTGTGTTGAGTACTATGTTATCTGATTAAGAATTTACTTTGTTGTATTCTAAAGTTAAAGAAGTAAAAAGAACTGAAGTTAATGATAACTGATTCACCCCCCCTCTTAGTTATCCTTTGAGACTATTCTAACAATTGGTATCAGAGCCAAGTGCCTTGGAGAAGAATCCTCACAACTTAAGGAAGATCAGATGTCTTACTTCAGAAAAGAAAGCCCTAAGTTCGATGGAGAAAATTATCTGGATTGGAAAAACAAAATGATAACACATCTACAGTGTGTTGGATTTGAGATCTTTGAAATTTCTACACAA
>MU227639.1:8172550-8187704 GCA_018584345.1 Thuja plicata
TATATAGCATTTTTTATATAAAAGTGTAGATCCTTTTAATAACCAGATATAGGATCTAAATAATTTTTCACTTCTTTTAACATATGCTTTAACAACTGGCACCTAGCAATCCCAGGCTTTTTAGTATACCTCTAATTTTGCTTTGTCATGTCAATTTTGGTAGACATGGTGCTGAATAAGCCGAAGGCTTGCATGAATGAATTTTTATTCAAAATTAATAGGGTAGTGCCATCATCCCTCCTGATGGTCTTAGACAAAACATCATAGTGATTGGCTAGGTCTAAGAATAAGTCTACATCTAGGAAGACATCAGGAACAAGTAACCTGGCTAAACCACAGGTCCAAGGGTTTGATACTGGGATGGGCTTATCAGAATTCTTATAAAAATAATTGAAGAGGGAAAAACCTGTTGTTCCTGGAGTCACAACATCTCGAATGTTTTTATAATCATCAATGAGGACACTAGCATTAGCCTTCTTGTTCTATGTTGAACCAGGCAAGAGGCAGAGGAATACATCAGAAAAACTCACCTTTCCCTTTTGCTCTTCCTCACTTCCTCCACTTGTCGAAGCAACACTAACAGCCCCGCTCATACTTGCAATGCCTTGAATCTCTTACTCCTTATCGATATTGAAACAAATCTATTTCTGAGATTGGTTGACCGTCCTATGCATAATTTTATGAAACTCGGAACCTTTTGATCAACACTGAAAACACTGCAAACTGAGCAAAATATCTGTTCTCTCTGAAAACTTAACAACTTGGGCTCTGAAATCTGAAAGCATGGTGAATGAGAATGAATGCACCATCAACTCCTTATAGCCATCATTCAAAGTACGCAGCTCACAATTTGGAAATATCAGTTTTTTCTTTAATTCGACATACTATGAACTTGAATGAAAACCTAGCCGTAGTTCCATGAGCTTGACAGGAAATCAAATTTTTAAAAGTGAATCCTCAGAACAACCTTACAACATTTAAAAGAGCTGACATGTCACACTATGATTTTCTAATTGTCTTACATCTTAGCTACTCTTTTTGCATAGCAATCAAAATACAAGCCAGTGATTGGTTACCGAATGATTCATGTTGTCACATCAAAAACTGTCATCATTTTTAGATTTTAGGATCAGGCGACTGTGCGACTGCATACAATCTCTTAGTCACGGACCTTTTTCACTAACCCATAGTTTATCTCAAGACATGGTGACAATATAATTTATTTCCTTTAGCTAACCCAAGTCACCATCTGGCGATCACGCGACCCTGCAGAAATCATAGTCGCGCATAGTTAACACTAACTCATTATCTTTTCTGAGACCTCGTGACTAATCATTACCTTTAACCCTTTACGGTTATCTCTTAGTTTCCAAATGTTTTTGTTTCATGTCCAGACTATGGGACAATACCTAGTCGCCCGATCGCAGAATACAAAACCTGAGTGTTTAATTTTAGCATGACAAGTTATACGTGCCCCTTTCTCTGATCTGACGACTGCGTGACATACCTTAAACGCCAAGTCAGGAGGACTTTTCCCTTCGGACACTTTTGTTCTGAGACATCGCAACCACCGTTAGATCTCTTGATCTCTTATCTGACGGCCATCGCATAATTTCCATAAAATCCTTTATGCCCTTAAATCTTTCTCAGACATCACGACAAAAGGAAAAGCACCTAGTCTTGTTGTCACTAAGTCTGTTTTCTCCTTCTGGTGACCATGTGATAAGTCTTTAATATCCACTCACCTTATGACACATGTCACAAAGTCACTTGTTGACTTGCTGCACAATGGAAAATTGAGTCATCATTCTGTTCTTGGCAACAACCCAACTATGCTTTGCGCTAAACCTCAGACGGTCAGTCGTGAAGTCTCGGTCAAAATCTCTTAACCACCGTTCCTTCACGAGACTATGTCACTGAAGGCTTTGCCTAAGTTTTAAATTTGGATTTATTTGGCGATAATGCGACATGAAGTAATCGCGAAGTCTGAAGACATATTAATAACTGTTGAGAATTTCTTGCGATTACCCGACTAATCAGTGGGTCCCCTCTGCATAATGCTTTATTACAAAGTTATCTTGCGACCACCTGACATGAAGAAATCGCAGAGTCTCATAATGCCAAAGGAATATACTAAATTTAAATGAGACCATGCGACAAAAGCAAATCGCCAAGTCAGGAAGTATTAGGGAATATTCACTTGGAGTAACACGAAAAAGCGATTAGATTAAAACACATGACTTAAGTGGACTAAAAATGCAACAGAAAAACAAAAGCGACATGACTTAGGGTTTGTTTTTCAACTTTTAACACTTGAAAGGCTAAGGGTTTTCAGGGTTTTTTGCAAATTGAGACAGGTTCAAATTTGAAAACCTGAAAACTTGACACAAGTAAAGCAAAAAGGAACGAGAGATAGCTGACTCAAAAACACCAGACCACAGAGAAAAGAACAGAGAACCAAGAAAACAGCCAAATTAAGGAATACAACCAACACATGGCTTGGAGGAGTTTTTGGATCAGTTAGTCTTGGGTTTCTAACAGTTTGGTCCCTCATTTCATTTTATGAGGTTTTCTCATGCATCCAACCCTTTTTGGATCTATGGCCTATTTATTGTATTTTGACCTCATTTTTGAGGGTCTTCTTCTTGGCTCATATGTTTTGCACATTACATAATTGTGAGTAGATTGTAAGAACACTTTGTAGCAGAGATTTTTTCAGCATTGGTTATACAGATACAGGTGTTCCTTCTCATTGATTCACGTGCAATATTGTGGGTTCTTTATTTATATGTTGTGTTTATCCTTCATTCAAACTATATTCCTTATTGCATGTTCGAATCTAGATATTTGTGATTACAGGTCTTTGTTTATGTCATTCTTTTGTAGAAATTGGTAAAGCCTAGGTTTTCCTTTCAAAACAAAAGATTTTGGGTCCTTGCATAGAATCACTTTTGTAATTGCATGTTTGTCTGAGTATTGAGAATCACTAGTATCTTCAATAATTCATGTTGATTCAATTGAAGTTGCATACAAATCATATGGTGTATCACCTCATTTAGTATTTAGGTATTCATATTTATCTCATCCCTTTCCCACATACAAATTTAGTTTTAGGTGAGCACTATTTAGGAACCGACCTATCTTTCGGAGATTCTTCTCTCATTTTAGGACAACCCACCACCCGAGAGAATTTCCATGTTTCAACAAGATAGCTAAATTTCACATCAAGCTAAAGGCACAATCCTGATTGATAATAATTAGATTTTTTTTTTGCATTTTGTTACATTAAGATGATTTTGGATAATTTATTTTCTTCCTAATTTTAATTTTTTTCCTCTTAACAAAATTGTAATAATGTGTATTTGCAAGTTTCTTTTCATTTGTGTAATTAAATTGTAAAATGACAATAGCAATGGGTTCCCTTCAATTTTAGCATGTAGTTTAATTTGTGTATGTGTTGGTGTCTTGTGAGGAGAATTCATATAGAAAGATAGAGTCTACACAAAATGTACCATGGAAGTGTTTGTCATCGCCTTGCCAAGATTTATGTATGTTAAACTTCTATGAACTTTAGAAATTTTTTATATTTTATTGGACCATTGTAGCTCCAAGAAAAAAGTACACATCAAAATTTTATTTGAGATAAAATACAACATACTTGCACTAATATAACTTTGGCTATTTTTGGCTCTTTTGTGAGAAGACGAGATCTTATCCTAGTACTTTTTTTTCTTTGAAACTATTCCATTCTTCCAATGTAAGATACGAATGAGCTATGTATGTTACCTTTCCTGCATGTTCCTATCATAGTCAAGTGTGTATCTCTCACTATCTTTTGGTCACTCCCAACAGTTGATTATTTCATGTGTCAGCCATTGTTGTTAAGGGCTCTTAGCTTCCAAGGCACCCAAGCTTGTGAATCAGGTTCTTGAAAACTATAAGTTGTAGGATAAGGTCGCCCAATTTTCTACCCAAGAGTGACCATGGCTTCTTTCTTAGTGGTTATCTTAGTTCTAGAAAAAAAATTCATTAATAGTTCTTCTGCAAGCTATGACTATGGGGAGGTTTTGAGAAAAAGCTTACTTTTTTATGAAGCTCAAGGATCTAGAAAGCTTCCCATTACCTAGAGAGCTACCTGAAGAGATGATTCTAGACTTAGAGATGGATTAGCTAATGGGTTCAGTAATATCACTTAGCCTTATTTTAATGTTGCTCCACTTTCCAAACTAGCAATTGTGACCTAAAGTTTTTTTGTGCTTTCTGTGTACATCAATTTTAGTGCTAGTGAGCTGATTGGAAAATTAATATGACTTTACAGTTTGTTCATTTAAATGCATTATGAATTGTATAGGTTGTTAATTTAAATGCATGCAATATGAGTAGGTTGATTTGGTTGGAGGATACTATGATGCAGGTGACAATGTAAAATTTGGACTTCCAATCGCACGCACTATCACCATGCTCTCATAGAGTATGAAAAAAAATTGGCTAAAAATGGAGAGCTGGGGTATTCCAAGGAGGTCATTCAATGGGGCACCGGTTATCTCTTAAAATCTCATCCCGAGCCAAATGTACTATATGGAAAGGTGAGTATTCTTTTTCTTTTTAATTTTGTGAGATATGGATCAAGTGGAGGAAAAAAAATCTTAAATTTGAGCGATCTAGTAACAGTGTGGTTTTAATTTGGTCTCAAGGGGCGATTGCATTACAGACCATAACTATTGGCAGAGGCTAGAAGATATGAAAACCTCTAGACAAGCATACAAGATTGATACCAACAATTCTTGATCAGATCTTGCATGAGAAATAATTGTTGCTATGACTATTGCCTCTATAATTTTCAAGTACTCCAATCTTGTTTACTCTAATGAGCTTCTCAATCATGCCAAACAGGTTTTTTTGGATTCAAACAAATTCAGATTATTCTCCTTGATTATATTAAAAAAATTTCATATTTCATTCTGCAATCTAATGTTTTCTTCAATTTTTGTGACTATCTTACAACTCTTTGAATTTTTTAACAAATACAGGGGAAAGTATGACAGTAGCATTACTAATGTTCGAAAGCTTTATGGATCAATCAATGGATACAATGTAAGTTCTATCTATGTTACCTTTGCTACACAAATTCAAATTCTTGTGAATGTTGTGCTTAAAGAATGACAAGTTTTCTTTGCACACACTAAATATTTTTTGTAGGATGAATTATTGTGGGTAGCTGCATGGCTTCATAGAGAAACTGGGGATCAAAACTACTTCAACTACCTGACTGATAATGCAAATTCCATGGGTGGAACAAGATTGAGCATGACTAAGTTATCTTGGGATGTTAAATATGTAGGGGTCCAAGTGCTTGCATCCATGGTTAGTAAGAGTGCAATCCATTCAAATGCTCTAATATGTAGTAGTAATTAGAAGATTATACTTGCCAAATGATTTTTATGAACTGAAATTTCAATACCTAATGATAAAATGCATGAAGAAAAATGGGTTAACCTGGTTCCTTTAATTTTTAGTAGTCAACTGTAGATTCATCCTAAAATTAATATCATAAATTTTTTTGGGATGCAGTAGTTCCTCTTGCAAGGTAATGTGGGGAAAAAGAGGTTGTGTTGTAAAAATACCAAGAAAAACCTAAGTTTTCCACATGTTCTTGTCTTCACAATGTACAATGAACACTCGATATAAGATACATTAATCAATGCCTTTTAAAAATACATTTTTCTATTGATATTTATTTACTAAAGATGGTGGTGAACTATGCCATTTTTCTCTTTTATTAGGTGGGCTCCCATATTGGTAGAAATGTAACAACATGCATTTTGTGACAAGTGGAACAACATGCATTTTTACCTCAAGAGGCACACCCAAGGGTTCTTTAGTATGTTTAAGTGATTTGTGAGAGTTTCCTACATCAAATGGTTGACCATGGTTTCTCCAGTCAATTTGGTTATTATCCAAATTTGGTGAGAGTTGCTTGCATTCATGTAACATATTTTTTAAGACAAAAAAATAGGAACTTTAGTAATAAAGTAGGAAAGGTGCATAAATAGAACTTTGAGTGATTTTTCAACCTTGTATGGACCATGCAAAAAACTATTTTTGTTAAATTATTGATGTTTTAGGATTTTTGTGATTTTGATCTTTTTTAAATGGAGATCCTTGGTTGGTCAATTTTGATCTCAGCTACTTCATAGAAAACTAATATTTGATCTTAGACTTAGAAAACTATTTTATGACTGCCCTCGTAAGAAGTTTGATAAATGCAATGACCTTGAAGTCTTATTCTACAATTCTATCATTGTTTCTTGCATTCTCACATGGAGTTTTTCATATCCTTACTATGTTTCAACATTTATCAACTTTCAATAATATTTCATAGTTTTTATCCATGTCTAATGCTACTCTTAGGATTTGATGGAGTTTGAATAGATAGAATAGTTCTCTTTTCTCTTTTCCCTTAGGCTTTGCTGCCCTTGAACTATTGATGGAAAACTTGAAATCATGTTTAATGGAAAGTAATAGTTATAAAGAAATATTTGGCCTGTTGTTATAAAATATTCATGTTATTTTAATCTAAATATCTTTGAATTTTTATTACCACATATTTCTTTAAACAAGAAATTTGAATGATTTAAATTACCAAAAATAGGATGGTTTTCTTGATGTGTGTCAAGAGTCCTACTAGTTTGTAAGGTTGCTAACCATTCGTTTGTCTTTGATGTTTACAACTTGATACTTTGCTAAAAAAAATTCATGTGCCTGACTATAGAAATTTGGCTTTGCAATGCTTAACTGAGGTATGTATCCTTGCAGTTGTATAGTATATTATCTTTAATTGTTTGTTGATTGTATCATGAGAAACTTTACTATAGCAGTAAGGTTCTTTTTTTATTTGTTCTCCTTCCATGTCTAATTGGTAGTTCTCTATTCAGGTTGCAACACTCAATTTTGGGGACTTCCATGATACATAATTTGTGAAACTTTATACAATATTCATGGTGTAATTGCAGGTATTGTGAATGAAATTTCTACAGTTTGTAATTTTTGGTGGGTTTTATTTCTCTTCTTGTAAATATAAGAAAATTGTAACTCATTCATGTTTGACTGAAGCTTAGGTTCACCTTGTAAATTCCATAGCTGATATATGTTGCTAGATCAACTAAATTGTAGCATATTTTTTGTACAACATAATGATTTTAGTGTTTTATTGCCTCTTTTTTAAATCAGGGCACTATATTCCTCAATTGGAAAATCTTATTGTCAAGGCCAACAGAAAATAGAATATTTTTAATTTCAAGGGTGTAGTTGTAAGTATCTTTCCATGTCGAATTAAATGTCAATGTTCTAAAAGAGGCTAAGTAGGGTCAGCTAGATGGAGAAACAAAATTTATTTGTATTCCTCTTTCCAAGAGGGCATTTAAGATCATAGGTTTTGATTGTGTCCATACTTCTTTCTATTTGGTACACCATGAAGAAATTAGATTTTGGATTGTTATGTTACCATTACTAGTATATGATAAATGCAAACCTATTTAATTTCTATATACTAGTTATGGATATGAAATTGATGTAACAACTGAAGAAGCTAAAATTAGGGTAATATGTAGACATAGTTTGTTGTTATATTACTGTCCATATATTAATTTCTCAATGAGATCATATGTATGAGCGTCCCATAGGTTTCAAAGTGGATAGTGAGTGGACAGTAATATATGGCCATAGTTTAGTATTATATTACTATCCATTTATTACTGTCCACTCACTATCCACTTTCAAACATATGGACATGTTTGAAAGTGGATACTGAGTGGACAGTAATATATGGACATAGTTCACTATTATATTACTATCCACTCACTATCCACTTTCAAACATATGGACATGTTTGAATGTGGATAGTGAGTGGATAGTAATATATGGATTTACTCCAAAATCCTTAGTTCTATTTTGAAGGTGTCCTCACAATTTTATTCTTATTCTAACATAAGGAATAATACCTATATACCTTTTAGGAACTCACTATTATTGCTCATGTTTGAAAGTGGGTAGTGAAGGGACAATAATATATAGTATTATATTATTGTCCATATATTACTGTCCACTCAGTATCCACTTTCAAACTGACCAAGATTGGTTGTAGGGGTTGTTCCAACACTACAAATTTGACAATTTATTGCAGATAATTTGTCATATCACATAATGCACATAAGTAAGAAAGCTTTGGAATCTCAAAATATATGATGGGTTCTTCATTCCTATCAAATTCAAGGTGATTCACATTCAAAGTTACTCCAAAATCCTTAGTTCAGTATTGAAGGTGTCTTCACAACTTGATTCTTGTTCTAACATAATGAATAACACCTTTAGCATTTAGTTGGGATGCCTATAGCACTAAAAATGCAAACATGTCCCTATGAACCCGATACAAGTTCCTACAAGGTGTAAAGGTATTGTTCCTTATGTTAGAACAAGAATAGTGAGTGGATAGTAATATATGGACATAGTTCCCTATTATATTACTGTCCACTCACTATCCACTTTCAAATTGACCAAGATTGGTTGTTGGGGCTGTTACAACATACAAATTTGACAATTTACTGTAGAAAATTTGTCATATCACATAATGCACATAATCAATAAATTTTGAAGGAATTTAATACAATCACTACCACATTCGTGCATTGATGAGAATCAATGATCAAAGTTTTTAGATTTTGAGAAGACATATATTCAGTGGAGGCTAGAAGGGATATTTGTGGAGATTTTATAGATCTCTAAAATTCTAAAGAATATCTAACCTAGGTCTGTGAAACCTTCACAAATATCCCTTCTTTAGCTTGAACTCATACCTCTTCTCAAAATCTGGAAACTTTGGATACTGTTTCTCATCCATGCACGAAATGTGCTAGTGATCGTATAAAATTCCTTCAGGCCTCCAGTTTTGATGAGTTGCACAAGTGTAAAAGGTTTTTTGTGAGATTGGGATCAATTATTTGGTCAGTTATGAGAAGGTAAACAACAAGATAATATTATTGTATCTTTCATTTCTTTTATCCATTCATATTTTCTGCCTTCTCTTCATCTTTAGTGATATATTGGAAACTATGTAGTGTACATAAAGGAAAGGCGGTGATTGTTCTCGATGATTGACAGGTATAAGTCTTCTAAGCCTTACCTAGTAGCTAGGACTAAAGATAGTAGAGCTCAAGAGACCATAATAGTTGGTCTCCGTCTTTGGTCCATATAATTAAGGAAACATTTTACCTTTCAATAGCTCATCAAATGCAATGATCTGAAAGAATTTAATAGATAATATTTTCATGTATAACATACATTATTTTAGTTTGACACTACATGAATTTATCTATTTCCCACACTTTTCAACTGCAAAGACAATGATAAATAAGCATCCCTGCCCGTGGCCTGAGTAATATAGGCCACAGGAGGAGATGCTTCATTATGGTTGTCCTCATAGTCGACAAGTGAGAGAAGTAGATAAATTCATGTAACAACAACTTAAATAATATACGTTATCATGAAAATATTCTATTAAATTCATATGCCCGCATTTGATGAGCTAAAAGCTAAAACATTTTTTTAGTAATATGGACCAAAGATGGAGACCAAATATGATGGTATCTTGAGCTCTGTTATCTTTAGTGTGCCTTATAGTCATAATTATGATAACTATTCCGTGGGAAAATTCAAAACCATCAAAATGTCTGTTGTGATACGGTGAGTATACCATGAGAAAATCTATCGGATTGTGATAGATTTTAAGATGACATGTCAAACCTCCAATGGGACAAGTTGTTAGCTTACTATGGACATATCCATCAAAATTCCAACAAAAGGCGATGAGGACACTGTCGAAAGGCAACGAAAACACCATCATAACCTTTGTCAATTTGTGACGGTATGTTGTACCTCCAACAGGATATTTTGTCAGAATCTGATGACACATGTCGTCAGTATATGAAAACCATTCCAATGGTTTTGTTGCTCTTTTTCTGAATATTTTTATGATTTCTAACGTCCTGTGGTGTCAGAAACAACCCCCTATGTATAGGGCATTTTGATGTTGGGGTCATCAGAAGTGGTTTCATAATTGCGAGGGTGGTTTCTTGGTGACATATTTTTTGACATAATTATATTGGCGGTGGTTCTTGTCAAAATTATGATGGATAGTGTCAGAATGGCCATCGGAAAATGGCCTCAAATGTACTAGTGATGCCCCTTATTTTTGTCTCATCATCATGCATATGTTTGAATAAAGATGTGACCCCCAATGCCACCAATGCTTCCCATCCTTCAAAATTAGGGGCCCCATGATCAACTTCTTCAATCAAAATATCATCAGGAGTAATTTCCTCCATTGCCTTATCCATTGGGGGAATATCTACATGTGCTTTCCACTGCCCCCTTATTTCCTTGGAGACATAAGAAATTATTTGTGTTTTCTTTTGGATGGACTCCCCTATGTGGAAAAATCTTCCAATCTCTGAGAAATCATGGGCCTCCATCTCTTGATATGTCCCATTCCTTGGTTTTATGGCCTTGGTCAACCAAGTTGGCTTAGTATTGTCTGAAAGGGGCTGAAATGTTTCAAGCTAAAAGAAATCACTTTCTCCCTCTTTCCTCTCTTCTCATTTCCCTGAGGATTACTCTTGGGAAGGAGAAGCATCTGCATCTTCTAAGGATGGAGGAGAATTAAGCTCCTTAGCTTGTCCTTCCATGGATTTCTTTGTGGACTTCTCAACATGCTAGTTAGTGGGTTGCTCCTCATGAACTTCTTCCTATACATCATCTCAAGCTAAGTTGAGCTCTTTTTGCATTTATTCTCTTTCATCTAGTTTCTCTCCTTCCACCTCCTCATTTTTTCCATGTTCTTCTTCTACATCTAGAGGACCATGTTTTTTAGTAAGAAAATCTTCTTGCCTTTCTCCACCTTGACCCAAGTCACCAACCATTTCCTGCAGAGACATGCACATTATATCAAGGCCCCAATGGTAGTTCCTGTGAATATTCCTTTAAACCTGGGATATTAAATTAAAAATGTCAAACTCATCAATTCCCAGTGGGGCTTAAACCTATATGTCATGTTCTATTGTTAAATCTAATTGAATAGTGTGTATCACTAGGGTGGAACTTTGACATGCACCTATTTGAGGGAGTTTGGAGAGGTCTTCTAAGGAAGGCTCTCCCAGGTTAAGCCTTTGGGAAGAAGCTATAGTGGACCTTTTTATCTTGATCAATTAGGGGCCAAAATCCTCCTTGAGCTCCTCCTCTTCCCCCAATGCTTCCATGACTGGGGTCATTGAAGAGGGCTTCTTCTTCAATATCTTGTATACTATGTATGAAGGAACTGGAGGTGGTTGTGCCTTGGGATTCTTAACGTTAATTTTTAAAGGCTTGACCTTAGGCCCAAAGGAAGAGTGAACACCAATAGTAGTTGTAATAGTAGAATTAGTGGCCACTGGAGATGATATTGAAAGAGAAGGCACAATGGTGGATGGTGAAGAAGCTACAATAGTTGCATGTGACATGGAAGAAATGAAAGTTTCTCCTTTCTTTTTATATGTGGTCTTGTATTGTTTTAGGACCTAAGGAGGGTATTGTTTATCTACCTCTCTCTCCTTCCCTATGAATTCTTAAGGAAAGGGAGTGGATGGGGTCTTCTTGAAAATTGGTGTATGGACCTTCTTCCTCTTTCTCGTATCCACCTTAGCTTTCATTAGCACTGGCTTTAGCTTGAAAAGATTTTGAAACTAATCCTTTGCACATTGTGCCACATTCCTATCTCAGTGTTCAACATCATTAGACTCATCAGCTCCTATCTCTGCATTCAAAATTGGCCTGCCAAAAATCTTATCTATATTATATAGGGGAAACAAAAATTCTCTAAGTCCAAATCTTGGTTCCTTTCTGATATGTATAGTCTGAGGGCATCCTAAGCCAAATCTAATCCCAGTCTGAGATAGTTTCTTATTCTGACATCACAATCATCAATGTAGCTTTCCAAGTGATCCTCAATGTGAGGCTCATGCTTGAAATGAGAACCCATTACCCAGTGTAATGTATCTATGAGGTCACATTTTACAAAAACTATTGATAAGTTATCAAGTGGCCATTCATCCCACTCAAGAAAAACTAACTTTTCCACTTTTACATATTGAGCTAGATGTACACCTATCCCAATCAAGAACTGGAAACAAGGTTTATGATTGGTTACTATCAGTCGGTGTGCATCAGAGATCTGTCAGCACAATTCCATCAAACCCAACCTGTCTGAAGGGTATCTAGGAAGCTTCATTGGTTGAAATGTGCAACCAGACACTAATATATGTGAAGGTCCTAAATAGAATCAAATAGATGTAAACTTTTCTGATATCGGTAGAAAATTCTACGGACATCCTTTTGGAAAAATTTAGACTTCAATGGAGCGGGTGATTACAAAAATGAATGTATCATTAATGAAGTGGTACTCAAGACTGAATTCATCTAACTTCTCCCTCCTGGCCAGCTGAGCGTGGACTTTGTACACATAATCCTTTGGATCACACAAGAATCCTTTGACTGTTAACCCTAGATAGGAGGCTTGAGCTATGAGAAGGTAAAAAATGTAGGAAGTCATATAGAATTAAAGGTCATTCTTAACCCTCTAAAGTTGTTGGTCCAAATTAGCACTAATTATTTACCCCTAGTCAATCCTTTTCTTCTTCTTTTGGATAGTATCAACGTACAAAACCATCCATGTCTACAGTTGTCTTCCATGTGGGATACCGAAGACCCTTCTCAAAAATGTCACATAGTTCTTCATATCTTTCATAAGGTAGGCCTTGTGACTATTTATTTTATCCAGGTGTCCATCTTTGTGGGGCCTCTTGAGATATTTCTTGTTAATTTCCAGTTCAATGTCAGGCTCATCTATGTACCAACTCTTTGTCCTCTCTATGGAAATATTAGCATACTCATTTGTAGGAGGAATGTGGAAGACTTATTCAATGATATATGACCTTGTGTCTAATACCACCTCCCCTTGTTTGTTCAACGCTCTTCATTCCTCAAGCTTATAGTGTTGTGTAACGGTCATTATGAGATCTGGTGATTGAACAACCACTAGGAACCCTGTTGCATGTACTAATCCTAAAATTACCATTCAAGAGGCATTAGGAATCTGATTGTATGGATTTCCTAGAATACCCTTCTCAGGAAATCATTGAAGTCCATGTAACCAATGTTTTTATTGGTGATTTTTCTATGCAAATTTCCTAGCTTGGAGGGCTTGTTATAGCCCATGAACTTGAACTTCAATGGTTGCATGGTGGACATCCCTTCAGATTCTGCACTCAAGACAAAAATCTTGTCAGCATCATTTATTAGAAATATAACTAACTACAAAATTGAAATAAAAACATAAATAAAGAAAAAACAAACTAAACTAACATACAAAAAGAAGAAAAAACCTGAACAAAACAAGACAGAAACCTAGCACAAAGAGAAAAAAAACCCCTTAACACTATTTTTATAACTCTTTAAGGTTTTGGGTTCGAGGCTATAAGGACACCTCACACCATGAAAACCCCATATTATCCCAAAGGGATCTATAAGATCTATGCGATTGGGGTTTCGAGGATGACTGATCCCCGATCACCCTTTCGAGGATCAGGGGTCAAGATACCCCTGACTTCCTGACATTGATCGAACAAATATTGGTGATTGAGATTTGAAGATTGGTGATGGGTGATCCCCATTTAAGCTTTTAGGAATCGGGGGTCACACCACCCCCGACACCCTAAAGGCATGACTTGGTTGATGTTCAAAAACTCTCTGATGAATCGGGGATCTCATGGTCTCTAACTCTTTTTGGGCATTGGGGGTCATGGGATCCTTGATACTGTGAAATTAAATTAATTAGGGTTTTTAATATCAATGTATTGTTCTCTCCTTAACCCCACTAGGGCACAAAAATGGGTATGTTTTATTTGTAAGGGGTTCAAACGAAAAGGGAAAAGGACAAAAAAAAATAATCAAAGGCACCAACACACAACCACAAAAAAGAAACCTAAAATCTAAATAGAGGCGACAAGAAGAAGCATCAACTCAAACTAAAAAATATGACCAACAATTTCGCACAGTGATGGCAAGCCCAAAATCTAAAAGATCATCGATCACGCACACAAGAACTCAAAATATCATTGGTTAAAGGCTTGGAACCTCGAATAAGCTCAATCGATTGATGAGTGCAAAGTAGGGAAATAAAAGTAGTACTGACCTTTTATAGTGTTTTTTCAAGCTGACGTCACCCTGTCCCCCCTTGTCGGGATTCAAGGGTTTGGGTTGTCTTGGTGTCGGGGGTCCTAAGACCTTTGAACACACCTGAAACCCCAAAACATCAATCTCTAACTAGGGATGATTGAGACTTCAGGCCTTTTAGGAATCAAGGCATTGAAGGTGCGGGGAAGAAAAGATTCTCTTCCACCCTTAATGCTCGAAGAGGATCTCAACTTCAATTTAGGTCCATCACAAAGAAGAAAAAGAAAAGTAAGAGAAAGAAAGAAAATAAAAGGAAAAAAGGGAACAAAGGAAAAGACCCCTACATACTTCAGACATCGAACTATCAGGAGCCTAAAGACCACAATTTGACCCACCTGATGCGACTGACGGACAAGGACCTTGTTAAAAGAATCAAATGAAAAGACAAAAAGTGGGGTCCACACTAGGCTATCAAACCTAATGGGGTGTGAGTTGTGGAGGCACAACAGGTACACCAAAAGAAATTTTAAACATTGCATGAAATCATGGAAAAGATAAGCGCGAGAGCTTTAATAATAAAAAATTAAAAACATACCCAAAATCATTTAAAAATTGCTATAACATTTTTTTAGTAGTCAACTTGCAACATTGATCCCAACTAGACTATTTAACATAGCAAGTATACAACACTTATCTAACAAAATTGATTCAATACAAAATCAATTTTGTTCTTCCAATCATTAATCTTAAAAGAAACTCTATTTTCTTATTTAATCATTGCACTACTTTTAATTCAATGTAATCTTCACTCTATCTAAATTATTTTTTCTTAATTATACACATTTCATTAATTAATTCAAACAAGTATAGAAATATATATTCAGTTTGTTTGTAC
>MU227639.1:8190485-8204469 GCA_018584345.1 Thuja plicata
CAAAGACACACACACACACACACACACACACACACACAGAGAGAGAGAGAGAGAGAGAGAGAGAGAGAGAGAGAGAGAGAGAGAGAGAGTTGTATAAACAAACTGAATAATATTTCTATACTTTTCATTAATTAATGAAATGAGTATAAATTAGGAAAAATTAATTTAGATAGAGTGAAGATTATATTGAATTAAAATTAGTGCAATGATTAAATAAGAAAATAAATGAGTTTCTTTTTAAGATTAATGATTGGAAGAACAAAATTGATTTTGTATTGAATCAATTTTGTTAAATAAGTGTTGTATACTTTCTATGTTTAATTAAAATCAAAGTACTGACTACTTTACAATGTTAACTCTACCCAAGCAATCTTCAATTCCATAATAACACCACCTTATACAAAGAACTTTACAATTAAGATAAACCTTAAACACTTAAACCGTAAGAAATTAACAATATCAAAGATCACAAGTAACCCTAAAAGTAATAATAGAGCAATCGACTTGATTAAAATTGCTTCAAATTTTTAACAAAATACCTTTATTCTCTAGCTACATTTCAAAGTTGCATTCAAAATATTTTTTGATCATAGTTATTTGCTATAATCATGTGAGATATGCTTGTAAAAAAAAATATTGATTAGAATTACAACTTCAATAACCAATTTAGAGCCTAATTAATGCCAAATTAAGGAAATAAAAGATAATAATGTACCTATTTAATGAGTTTTACTTAAAAGTGTTTATTTTCTATTATACCCGCTTTAATAATAACATTTAAAAATATAAAATCAAAACTATTTAAATTTAAATTGTAAAAGTAAGTACAAGAGTTGGGAAACAATAAAATGAAAATATCAATAAAGAGGCAAGACATAAAAATGGGGTTAATGCATCTAGAATATTATACCTATGGTGTTGGAAATGGGTTTAAGAGGTTAGTAGAATGGTAATTAGTGAATTTCAAGCCATATAAAGAACTTTAAAATTGGGCACTATTTCAATAGCTATCGATTGCATGCAGAGGCTAGGCCTTGTCTCTTGTATAGGTTGGACACTTGTGTTCATGAACTTAGGGTATTTAAAACTTTTAGGTTTCACTTGCTAAGATTATTTGATTCCCTTTTTTGCATTTTGATGTGAATGTTGTGCTTCAAATATGACATAATCTTAGCTAGTTTTGGGGACATGAGAGAAAACTATATGTTTTTAGGGAGGCTACCCCATTCAATCTCTTTTATGGAATATTTCAACCTTAGTAGTATCACTATGAAATTTTTATATTGTTTGGAGTCAAAGAGGCTAAGTGATGTTGTAGATGTCATTTATTCATATATTTAGTGATATACATCACACACTAGAGGATATGTTGTGCAACCATGGTGCATGTTGTGATGAAGATATAAAAGGAAAAAATGAAGAGGGAAATGATAGAAAAAGTGCTTCAAATTTGAATAGGGAAGACTATGACAAGGGTTTTGGGATATGGATTCAAGTGGGAGAAGAAACGATAATGGAGGATTGAATTAGATAAAGGATGAATGGAAGAAAAAAACACAAAAATTATAACTTTGGTGGATCTAAGGGATTCAAAGAATTTGTGCATAAAAAGTAATTCTTGTTTCTTTTCTCTATAATAGACTCCTGTTAATCATTGTAAGTGTGTGGATGCTTTCTTATGAGAGGATATTTTATTGGTTTTCAATTAAGTTCCCATTTTCTAAATGGAGGCAATAATAAGATTTATACTATTATAAGATTTATACTAAGTTTCAAGTAAGATATCCATTAGAAACATATAATGATTAGGGCATGTATGATAATCAAAACTTAGAATTTTAAATTTGAGTGGGGACCCTAGCACCCACAAAGAATTGGTCTACCTAAACATTGTTGGTGTCCTTGAGCATTCACGTATTAAATTTCTTTTGGGATACTTGTTAAGGTGTTCTTCTATGTAATATCATTTTGTGATCAGGTAAAGGCTGAAAATTAGGTCAAATAGTCCTAAAACATGTTTAAGTGGATGTACACCAAAATAAGTGTAGAACATAAGATGGAAGCTCAATTTTTAGCCTTATATGAAAATTGATTTTATTTAATATTTAGTCATGGTCCACAAAAGTTCAAAATATTCAAAACTAAGACATATGAGCTAACTTGTTTGAGCTTAGAATACCTTGATGTATGCCATTTATTTCTCAATCACTCAATTCTAGTAAATGTCTAGAGAATCCAATATGTGCATTACTTTGGTTTTTAGATATTGGCAAAATTCCATTTTTACTACTATTTATTGCAATCTTATAAATATGGTAAAGTGAATTGAAAATTAGTAGAGCCTCTAAGCCTTTAAATGGGCCTACCTTAATAATTTCTAGATATTTATATATTGCTCTTGTGCTTCTAAATAGATAATAAATCACAAATTTCACTAGCAAATAAATGGTGGTTTGTATACCCTTAGGAGATTTTTGAACGTCTTAATCATTTGGCATCTTTTGATGATGTAGAATTTGATTTTGCCACATGAATTGACTAATTAGCTACTTTGCTACGTGTGGACTCATAAGCAATGTTCATATGAGACAATTTATAAGTTTCAACATTTCCATGTGCATATACTCTATGACACATCATCCATTACAAACTAATAAAAAATGTAATGAATTAGTTAATTTGGTCTTTAAGTATATCGAAACTAGTTAGGTGATAAATTGATTTTGTCAACATAACAGTGTTTGACAAAAACATTCTTGAACTATTCTAAAAAGGTACAATACAATTTTTTATACCTAAAGCACAATTTGACAAAATGACCTTCTACATGACTACACTTATAATCAACTAGATAAAATTCTATTTCAAAAAAAATCAAACATATCATGAACAACCATTGACATAAACATGTTTAAATGATAAAAAACCTTGAATCACTTAAACTATAAAACAACTTTTGAATAAACATTAAATAAACAATGAAAAAATCTACAACACAACAAATACTTTCAAATAATATTTCAATCTACCATTTTAAATTTCAAATTTCTTTTAACAATAGTTAACAATAACTCTAATGAATCTAGAGAATTTTTTATACCTAAAGCACTCTTGAACTATTCTAAAAATGTACAATACAATTTTTTATACCTAAAGCACAATTTGACAAAATTACCTTCTACATGACTACACTTATAATCAACTAGATATAATTCTATTTCAAAAAATATCAAACATATCATGAACAACCATTGACATAAACATGTTTAAATGATTAAAAACCTTGAATCACTTAAACTATAAAACAACTTTTGAACAAACATTAAATAACAATGAAAAAATCTACAACACAACAAATACTTTCAAATAATATTTCAATCTACCATTTTAAATTTCAAATTTCTTTTAACAATATTTTTTTTTACAAGCATATCTCACATGATTGTAGCAAATAACTATGATCAAAAAATATTTTGAATGCAACTTTGAAATGTAGCTAGAGAATAAAGGTATTTTGTTAAAAATTTGAAGCAATTTTAATCAAGTCGATTGCTCTATTATTACTTTTAGGGTTACTTGTGATCTTTGATATTGTTAATTTCTTACAGTTTAAGTGTTTAAGGTTTATCTTAATTGTAAAGTTCTTTGTATAAGGTGGTGTTATTGTGGAATTGAAGATTGCTTGGGTAGAGTTAACATTGTAATGTAGTCAGTACTTTGATTTCAATTAAACATAGAAAGTATACAACACTTATTTAACAAAATTGATTCAATACAAAATCAATTTTGTTCTTCCAATCATTAATCTTAAAAAGAAACTCATCTATTTTCTTATTTAATCATTGCACTAATTTTAATTCAATATAATCTTTACTCTATCTAAATTAATTTTTCCTAATTTATACTCATTTCATTAATTAATTCAAAAGTATAGAAATATTATTCAGTTTGTTTATGCAACTCTCTCTCTCTCTCTCTCTCTCTCTCTCTCTCTCTCTCTCTCTCTCTCTCTCTCTCTCTCTCTCTCTCTCTCTCTCTCTCTCTCTCGTGTATGTGTGTGCGCGCGCACCCACACACACACACACACACACAATCAAGTCAAAAGACCTAAAACGTAGCTCAAAATAATATGAAATCTCCTATAAACTCTTGAAATGACAAACCAATCCTACCATATAATCCAACCAAAAAAGATGTCTTAATTTGTTTTAATTATTTAATTTAATTTAATTTAATTTTACAATTTCTTTTATTATATTTGTTTTATATAAATAAAAATATATACAAAAATTTAAAGAAAAAAAAATCAAAGAAAACACCTAATTTAAAAAAGAAAAAATACGGTTTGATAAAGTTTGGAAGAACAAAACAATTTGGTAACCTCGTTCCCCACGTTTTGCAAACAAAAGAGAGGATGCATTTTATTGGCTATAATACGAAACAAAGTATGAACCAAAATTGGGTGTGTTGGAAGCACGAGAGGATTAGAAATTTAAATATCTCAAAACAATACTATTCTCTTATCCTTTTGTTATCTAGTGCTTCATATTTCTTTAGGGTTTTACAATTGGTTTAGGTTTCACTTGGAGTTTATATACTTTGTAATTTCTTTCATTTGAGGTTTCTTCTTGTTTAATAAGCATTCTTAGATGTATTTTGGCTTCTCATCATATTAACTATTGGAGGGCATATGTTTTATGTTCGAGTTATTGTTACATCATATTAATTAGAGGAGAGCATATGTTTTATGTTAGAGTTATTGTTAACTATTGTTAAAAGAAATTTGAAATTTGAAATGGTAGATTGAAATATTGAACCTAATGTTGACAAAATCAATTTATTGAATCTAATTAGTTTTGATATACTTAAAAACCAAATTAACTAATTCATTACTTTTTTTATTAGTTTGTAATGAATGATGAATCAATAATATTTGAGGAGATGAAGATTGAGCAATTCTGAATTATGTTGACTAGTTTCAACCATGGCTCAACTATTGTGACACTTGACACTCTCTCTTGTTTTTTTTTTTTTTATATATAACATAGATGTATTTCAATCATTATATCTATAATGAAGTGTTAACTCTAAAATTTAATTATTTGATTGTGCTATTGACTTAATTTTACTTTATGTGGACTTTAATTTTTTTATTCGTGACTCTTGTGTTTGGTAATCAATATCCTTCAAAGGTTATGATTATTTCTCTAATGTATTTGATGATGTTAGTGATTACTCATTTTGTTTATCATTTAAATTTTATGAATTGTTGATTATATTTTAGTATATGTACTTTTGTTTTCATTTGCATGGTGCTTAGAATTACTTTAATAAATTTCGATTGTCTTGTAATGGTTAAATTTTGTTAGCATTGTGTTTCTTCTCTCAACCTTAAATTTTATTCACAAAATAAAATTGAAACTTGAAGATAGTTATATTTTGTGATCATTTTGTTGTTAGTACCAAAAGTTAGAAGATTATAGTTTTACACGATTGATATAGATTTACATTGTAAGTGTTTAATGACCAATTGCGATTGGATTCATATTATGTTTCTTCAAGATCCATTATTGGTGCATCATAGTTACATCCTTGAAGTTGCAATTAAGTGATGGTTGTAAAATGTTAAAGATCTTAGTTCAACTTAAAAGAGGATGTGTACATAAAAGAATGTTGATGAGATAATTGTGCATTTATTTAATTAGTTGATTAATGCACATCTTTTGTTAGATCATTGATCTTGTGACCCCTACGACAATTACATTGTGCAATGATTCATTTTTCCATTGTCATTTGGTTCCAAGCTGTTATTCAATTTGTTTATTCTAATTGATTTCTATATTTTTGTGTGATACTTACAAATGTATACGAAATGATTTTCGATTATGTTGATAGTTAATGAGTAAGAGATGCAATTCATTCAGTTAATTTAAATATTTTAAATTAGGTGCTAATTATAATACCAATTTAGATGTTCATGATAAAGATTAAAACAAATATTATTTTCTATATAAATTTAAATGTTAAATGATATTAAATATGATAAAGGATTTAACATTGATTATTTTTACTCATTAAATATTGATTGATATGCAAATTGTGATTGTGACGATTATTCAATAAGGTTGTAGATTTAGTTGAATCTATGAATGTTATATGAATAGTATATGTTGTGTCTCCACAACTCACACCCCATTAGGTCCCTTGGCCCAATGGGGAGCCCCCTCTTTTCTTGCTTTTATTTTGTTTCTTTTTGGTGATCTTGGTCAGTCTAACGTTGGGCGGGTCAGATTGCGGGCTTTTAAGATCTTAATATTTTGACACTCGAGTGGTTGAAGGGTCTTCTTTTCCTTTTATCTTTTCTTTTATTTTATTTTATTTTCCCTATCCTTTTGTTTTTGAGCTTTGTTCAGGTCTAGGAGAATCCCCTTTGGGCTTTCGGAGGTGGAATTTGGGTCTTCCTTCCCTGATCCCTGAAGCCCCAAAGCCCCGAAGGCTCCAAGTCATGATGGTTCCTAATAATGGGGTCAGACATACAAGTTGAGAGGATGGTCGGAGACCCTTTGACCATCAGTCCAACCCCCCAAAGTCTGATGCCCAACCAGGTCAGGGATGACATCAGCCCTGGGGCCCCCTCCCCTATATAAGTCCAAGGTTGCCCTTTTGTGCGCACCTTATCTTCATATGTGCATTTGACTTGTCTATTATTGTGATCTTAATATCTAGTTTTCAAGCTTATTGGAAGAGTTTTAACCTTTCTCTGTGCACAATTATTTTGTTTGAGCATGTTGGGGTTCTGTCATCCCAGATTTATTTTCTCACCTCTGATTAGTTTTCTCCTTCTGCCTTTTCTTTTATGGTTTTTTATTTTGATTTTCCCTTTGTTTTGTTTTTGTCTTTTACCTTTTCTACCCTAGGATTGAGAAATTTTCCCTTTTGGGGGTCAATAGTTCAAGTTGATTATTCAGATTAGGGTTTTGAAACTCTAAGAGTTTCATCTTCACACAATCGAGGATCTTATGATTCTTGATCCCCACAAACATTGGGGTTCTTAGTTTTCTCATTGTGTTTAACTACAAAATCTTCATTGAGTTAATCCTTTGGATTGATCGGGGGTGACCGTGTTAGGATTAAGTAATACTGAGAAGGGGGTGAATCAGTATTACAACACTTTAAACTTAAACCAAGTAAATTACAACTTAACCAGATAATTGTTGAAATCAAAAGAACATAAACAAAAAACACACAACAACTCGTAACACCATGAATTTGTTGTCGAGGAAACCCTGGCCAAGGGAAAACCCTGGTGGGGATGGTACCCACAAATATGTACTAGAAGTATGTTGTTCCTGTTAGGAGACCTAGCCATGTTAGGAGCTGATTATTACATTCGTACATTTCCTTGTTAGAGGAATACAAAACCATGTTAAAGGTATACTGAGCACACTGCTCATACAATCAGAAATAAGATTTTGTTACAATGCTTTATCAAGAATGAACAATAGAAGCATATGGTATGCTTAGGTAGTTCCAATTTTAGCTCGCATTACCATCTGACTTATTCTTTTATAAAAATGCATTCATCCAACTCTTTGCATCCATACCAATCTATCACACATTCATCACATTCATCGCTTCTCAAAAAGATCTTCCTATATATACATTGTTACATATCCATTCGGCTCCCAAATACATCACAAAATGGAATTAATACTTATACAAAAAGAAATTACCAAGTCAGTGATCATACACTATCAAAAATAGGTAATTGACAATTTGAATCCAACATAGCACATTTGGACTTCGCATTATACTCCCTCAATCATCACAATTGTTTATCTACCATGTATCATTGTTCCTATGTCTTCGCATGTCTTCATCATACTGTAACTTACTACGATCAACTCCAAAACATAAGCGAGCTTAAGAGAAGGACACACATATCCCAAAATAGCTTCTCCTAAGCCCGCATGCCTTTATTCATCATATATTATCTTCACTAAACAAAATTGTACTCCTGTACCCTGTAACTCTGCTTCCTGAACTTAGTTATTTTGTAGTCCTTAACTCCAAAACTGTGTTTCACACTATGTGATCATCCATAAAATATGTGTTTCTATAAATGACAACCCACAAGTGTTATAGAACACTCCTGATTGAACCACTTGCCAACAATCTCTCCCTTTCGCATTGATGGCAACACTTAGTGAAAAATGAATAAGTGGCAATACCCAAAAAAAATATACACAACACTCTTTATCTCCTTTACATATATCTTCTCTACTCTATACAGTTTTCATATCTTCTCTTATCCCCCTTTGACATCAATGTCAAAGGTATACAAAAATGTAGAATACATAACAGAATTGTGCCACTGCTTACCAAAAAATATACCATATTTAGTACATCTTGGAAGGAGTTGTCCAAGATCTTCACTTCCTCTCACTGAGTCTTCCCCAGTATCTGACTCACATGAATCATCCCATTCAGTGAAAAAGAAGATGTCTATTCTTCCTTTAGCTTGGTAGGCATATGTTCGGTGAGGGAATGCATTGTCTTCTTCATGTTAGAAAGATGGGTCTCAAGAATTGATAACTTAGGAGTGATTAAACTCTTTAGCATACCAAATATTCCAACTCTCCCTTTCTTTGTATCCAAAAAACTTACTTTGTCCAATATTCTAGACACTTCTCTGTCTAACTCCACTATAGAGTATGAAGAGGTCTCACAAGTGTCCTTAATCTTGTCTAGAGTTAGTCTATCCTTTTCTATTATCTCCTCAATGTTTTTGAGATGTCTAATAGGATTTATATAGTAACTATATAACTTCCTTTCATGCAATACACAACTCCTTGCCTCAGATATAGCTTTGTTCAATATGCCCAAGTCCCATCAGATAGACTTGCAAACTTCTTCCAACTTCTTTGTGAGGTACTTCTTCTCTTCTTTCTCTTTAGCATTCTTCTCCAAGGACTCATAGTGACTGTAAAAGTCATCCAATACCATGTTTAATTTATCTGCATTGTCCTTCAATTGGAAAGAAAAATGTATAGGTAGGAGTTTGTTGATAGTATCAACTACTCTTTCCATTACCCTTGTCTTCCTCTCACCTTTTTTCTCAGATCTCTCTTTCTCTTTATAAAATGCGATGTAGGATAACTTCATCGACTCATCCACATCCATATTCTTAACATCAATGCTCAGAGTCTTATCTTCACTTTCCAACAATAAAGATGAAGAAATAGATGCATGAGTTTCTTGTTTGTCTTCAACTTTATTCATTGTTTCTTTTACAACCTTAGCTTCGGTCACTTTATGTTCTTCTCCTATCATCTCTTCTCTTTTCTTCTCTTTTCCCTTCTCTTCAAGTTTTGTCCTCTATCATTTAGGTGGAGAGTCCTATTTAGTGGACCTTGTATTCCTTCTCAGCAATTCCATAAGTTTCTCTTTCTGCAATGTTCTCTTTGGTGGTGTAGGTGTTGTTTCAGATATGTCAATCATAGTAGAGGGTGGACTAATTACCTTCTCAACTTATGGAGGTGGAAGGGCTGCAAGAGCAGTGCTCGCCAATCCAAAAACACTCTCTACCATCTTCTTTATTATATCTTTCATCTCATCCTTTGTTATACTAGCCTTGGTTGCTAGATCATCTACCAAGTTCTTTAATTTCCTCTTTCTTACACTTCTAGTCTATTCTTCTCTTATCTTTGCTGACTTCTCTTCACAAGTATCCCATCTTTCTTCAGATGGATTAATTTTTGAGGATAGTATGTGTTCAAATTTCATAGTCAAGAACTAAGAGCTGACTTCATATCTCAGAGGATAATACCACTTCATCCTAGGTTGAACTGCCTCAAAATAAACACAATCAATTTCAACCATGAAATAGATTGTATCTTTGTACTTCTCTACCAATGCCTCACGAATCCTCTCTCTTTCCTTCATCTATCTCTGCCCACTAACACATGTATTGTTTTGTCTTCTATAAATTTGTGTGATCTGAATTCCAGTGGGTTCATTGTCCTTCCAAGCTCTAGGGTGCATACCAGGAAAACTATGTACTATATGAATATACATGTGTATCAATAGAGATCCAAACCTGAATGCCTTTGACTTATCCTTCTTAATTTTATTTACATTCTCCAAGAACTGTTGTGCAAGTATTTCACAAAGGTTATATTTAATATTTTCCTTAACAATTCTGTATGCCATCAAAATCACTCTTGGGGATACCGAGTTAGGTCAAATGTTGTAATGTAGTTTGTATCCAAGAATTTTTGAAACCAATCTGATAGCTTACTGAAATATATCATTGATAGTCATCACTCTCTTATCCCATTGCGAATGTGTTAGGGTTTCCACATGTTTCTTTATGTTTTTGTCTGCAATAGGAAAGACTCCAGAATTATCCAAAACTATTATACCATGAATCAACTCACTGCATATCTTCACAGGCTGGTGTACTAGCCAAATGAATTGGTCATGAACTCTTCTCAGAATGATTTTAATCCATTCCTCTTCGTCGAATTCCTAAAGTTCATTCATCTGCATGATACTTAAATTTTCAAGGTGTGTGAACTCGGCTTTCATCTTTCCATCTACTCCACTCATGTCATTCATCTCTGAATATATCTCAAAGTATCCCAGAAACTCATACTTACAATGAATATAATCCCTAATGTTTTTGACATGTAGAACATCATATAGTGTTTGGAAAAACACACCTTTGATATCATCCTCAGTTGATTTGAATGGGTGTTTCTTAAACTTATACCTAGGCCTTTCAACGACATCAAAAATCAACGGAGTATCCATAACCAAAGCTTCACAAATGATCTAAATACCTTTTATCTGCTGATTTTGTGAATTTCGATCAAATGCTCAACATACTTGCTTCTTTGCTTCTTTTGATCTAATCTTTGTTCTCCTTTGGGTTTGTTCCTTGAATGGTGTTTAAACAAGTTATTTTGATTAACCTTATACTTCATTGTGTAAATAATTTCCACAGTTCCCAATAAACTCAGCTCTGCACATAATCTAGATGATTAACAATCTAGCAATCACACGATTTAGACTCTAAAGAAAGGCAATCTCATATATGTGTTTCACAACATCTCTACGTAATCTTACTAAGCTCGCAAGAGCTTATTCCTCATAATCAGGGGCTGGATAGATTTTTGATGTTTCTGTTAATGTTTGTAGCTTCAGTTGTATGATCATTTAGAATACATATAATATACTTAGATATTGATTAATAATAATATATTGTAGCTGTATATATATATATATTATATTATATATATTATTATTAAACATATATTATGCAAACTTATATTATTCTAATATATGATTGATTAATGAAACATTATAAAATTATAATGAATAGACATGTCCCATGAAGGGACATGTCTCTCCTAGCCTCTTTCCCAATATAAATGAAAGAGAGATTGTTGCATTTGAAATACATAGAATATATACAAGCAGTGCTATTAAATTTGCAGATGATCTGAAACCTCAACATGGTATCAGAGCTAGACTGCAAATGTAAATATATGAAGCTATGAGTCTGGGCATGGCTATTGCTTCATCGTCTTGATATTATTTTATATTTGTCGGGAACTACTTGCCATCGCCATAAGGCACTCGTATTAGTGAAGGAAATAAATTAAGAACGGAAGTAGTAGACTTCACTCCAACTAGAAATTCTTTAGCTAAGGAAGATTCTTTCTGACTATGGATGGATTCTTGGTCCCAGAAGTCACCTCTGGTGGAGCTGATTAGGTTAAATATTCATGCCACATATTATATACTATTTGTACAGGTATTACCTTGGCCGCGTGAGCATCCATTAGCTGAAGTGATGATTGAGAGTTCGGGTTCTTGTGTTTCAGTCACGTCATTTCTGGAGTAAGCAGCTATTTATGGAAAAATAAATCTATTATATAGAGTAGTTTGTTCAAACCGGAACTCTAAAATAGAGCCGTGGAATCTAAAGAGGACTTGGGCATATAAGATCCCAAGTTAGCTTTATTATCTCAACATTGTCAATGAAGTATCACCACTATTAGAGATAGATTGCAACCTTGGTTGTTGCTACCTCTGATTGCTATGTTGATCGAATTACACAATCATTATATTATGATCAGATTATACTGGAAATTACAATGGAATGCTAGTTCGCTATGATCTTGTGCAATGTCAATGAACTTCAATTCCAATGTGATCGTTGATACCTTGATTGTGAGTGCATCCTTCAAGTTACCTTTGATGAATGTGTATGGCATCACCTACAAACTAAGGATGAATATCTTGGCATGAAATCATTGATAGAGGATGTATTTGCCAATACCGAAGACAACTCTCACACCATAAATGATTATGCTAATTGTTTTTTCCAATCTTCTATGGAGGAACAATATCTATAATTATCACTTGTCACCATGAACATATATTCGAAGATGTAGATGTTGTTTGAATGTTCAGCCTACGGTTGTATTCTTGAGTGTCAATATGGATCAGATTCTTAGTGGTATGATAATTAAAAAAAAAAGTATGTAGCGGCTCGAAAGGGATTTTGCAACATAACTTCTCACGCTAAAGAATGGTTCGAGATCATGCTTTAAGGAAGTAATGAATTGCAAATTAGAATGTACGCTCAATATCAATTATGTATGAACTTTGAATTCTTGTGAATACAACCTCTATATACTAATCTGGAAGTATGATACACAAAGGAAATATGTGTTCTCCGATATGTGATTTGCACTTCATAACGCGTTGTGTATGATGATCAAATAATGTCACGTGCCTACAAAGGATGTTCGATGTCAAGGAACAAAGGTTGCAATGGTAATAGAAATACATATCATTTGTTTATGTTCTATTGGCCCAAGGTACATGGTATGACCATGAATCCCATAAAAAATCCTCATGGTGGAGGAAACCACCAACATATAGGACCTTCATTGGAGAAACTTGCATCAGAAAGGATGATGACTTGCATCTACTCATGAATAATGAGATAAGTAATTTTATTATCTTTTGATTAGTACATTTATTTGATTATTGTATCCATTTGCCTTGATCTTTTCCTTTGTCTTTGGGGATGTTCTGGCAAGAAAATACGAATGTTGCATCAGGTATACTACCAAGGCATTGTGCAAAACATGATCTTATGAAAGTAGCTCCAAAATGATCTTGGATCTATTACTTTCATGTCATATATGGATCATGCTAGATGATGTGAATATTTTGGAGAAAGATATCTTATATGACTAGGATGGTGTAATAAGGGCATCCTTCTGTGACAAATGATGAAGCTATAAGTTTTGTTTAAATTGACTATCGAGGATTATATTGGTTCAAGAGGGAGAAGATCATGTCGGATGATTTCTCTAGTGATCAGGAAACTATAGCAATCAAGAAGGAGCAGATAATAGATATGAAATACATGGTTGTGACATTCTTGGTGCTTTTCTCGGAACCAGCAAGCTTTCAGGATGGATCAAGAAGCATAAGAGATTGCATTCAAGGGAGAAAGAATTTGATGCTTGCAGTTATGGGATTAAGTTGAATATTGATATCAGATTCAGAGGGACTCTAAAAAATCCATTAGAAGCAACCTTTAACAAGGATATTAGGAGGTTGATGCATGTACTTGAAGCTTCAGAAGGGAGCCACACTATCATGAATGTCTGGTGTTGCAAATTCTTGAGATAAATCCACATTTTATTACATTCACTCGTGTTACTATGGAATCAGACAAGTACATTTGTGTATGGGAAATCACTCTAGTGAACAATGTTGTGATCATTAAATCATTTGCAGATGATAATTAAATCATGTGCCAGATGATGAAAGTCTCTTGGAGAAAGATATCTTCCATGATTGGAGTATGTGAATATGGTATGCTTTCGTGACAGAGGGAGCAACTAGAGAATCTGCATTAGTTGACATCTGAGGAACTTGATCCAGAGGGAGTAGA